>JAINUG010000214.1:240000-397500 GCA_029706075.1 Aldrovandia affinis
GGCGGGCTCATGGAGGGAGGGTAAATTGAAGGAAATGGAGGGTAAAATTGGTTACCAAATTGGGAGAAAAAAATTAATAAAATAATCGGAAACCAAAAAATAAAAATAAAAATAAAGTGATCACAGTTGTGATCAGGAGAGCGCCTGCAGTCTTTGTACCGGTTAGTCGAGCAGCAGGAAAAGAGCGAAGCGCAATCCTGTCGTTCTACTCAGGCAAACATCCTAAACCTTACCGGCAGGCAATCACTGTCTCCAATCAACAAGGAGAGTATCAGACTCCTCTATTTATTTATGTCATAAAGAGGACGGTCTCATCTCGTATGATGTGTGGTGTTACGCATCAGCTCCCTGCGCCCTTTTTTATGGACTCTGAGGGGCTTTATGTCTTTATACAATCGAACCACATTTTTTTCAAGGAAAAAGTCACACGACAACGTGATTCGCATGTACGGCACGTATTTCCACGCGTACGTCATATTGGCACACGTTGTCACATTTACATCACGCGTATCCACATGCCATCACATATATATATGTGTGTACTCGTGCACGTATGTTCTTATGTGCTTCTAGGACATTTTCACCTGTGAAATGTATGTGCTCCCCCTCGTTAGGGCTCAAGCCCTTGACTTCTGATGAGAAAAATGTCAACGAGCATTTCCTGTCCCACAAAGAGCATTTCCTTTCCTTCTCTCATTTCCTACAGAAAACAATCTTGCGTTCCGCAGTCGTCATCGAACGGAAACGAAGAGGGGGCATGAAAAAAACACAGCATGAAAATCGAATAATAAAAAAAAGTGCAACCCTTACTTAAGTTTGTTACTTTAAGTTAAGAACAAAAGCACAGGGATAATCCTCATCTTCAGCATCTCCCTCTCCCTCTCTGTGGGTCTGGGCCCTGGTAGCGTTACAAATCCCCCCCAATAAACTCATCGTCTTGCCTGGATCATTGGTGGAGAGAACCCAAGTATCCCAGCCTCTCCACCGAGAGAGAGAGAGAGAGAGAGAGAGAGAGAAAGAGAGAAAAGAGAGAAAAGAGAGAAAAGAGGAGGGATAAACTCAACAATGAGCAGATTTGCAAAAAAAAAGAAAAGGCGCTTATTGATTTTAACTGGAGTGCAGGAGACCCGGCACTCAAACAACAAAGACGCAAACAAACCGGAGAGAATCCTTATCAGCCCAAACTCTCCCCACCCCGCCTCGTCCGGTTATTTATCTATCTGCCCGTTTCATTGCTTGTTTATTATATATTTCTTTTTTTTTTTGGGGGGGTTATATTTCATGGACATTGTCTCCCTGGGTTACCAGAGGGGGCGGAGGGTGGCTGGAGCCCTCCCACGGTGAGCTCATCGGCACGTCTGTTTCCAAGAAAACACTGAGACAGTCTAGGCCTGGGTCAGACGAGGGTCAGATAACACTTAAAAAATTATATATATATATATATATATATATATATATATATATATATATATATATATATATGTAACCGTTTAGATTCCAGTACAGGCCCTGCAGATGACAGATTTGTTTTTACAAGAAACATTTTTTACAATTTTTTCAGAGCAAACGTCTTCTTCTTTCACACGATGTACGTTTTGGATTAGTAACATGTTTCGTTGAAAATGTTCAGGGATCTGCAGAAGTGTTTTCAGCTTTTACCAGCATTTAAATGATTTCAAACATGTATCAGACCCAGGTTTGGGACATTTACACACAGTAAAATGTTCAGTGTCAAATCAACTCTGATGGAGTACATATTAGTTCAGCTAAACTGAACTAACTAACCAGCTAACTAAACTTGATGCAACTTAGCATTGACCTTTTGGATCATTATCCGGCAGCATATAAGCCCTATGATTTAAGACAATGAATAACAATAATGACAATGACAACGATGATGATGATGCGCAAAACTCTTTCATGTCTGAAGCTTTCACAGTACGAAAGATCACGGTTTCATTCTGATGAAGGCTGAAAGGTCAAAACGTCCAAATTCAATAACAAATTTAATAAAAGAGATGCTCTAAGTGTTGCGCTTTTCTGCCATGAGCACGTAGGTGTATTTTTAGCTGCACCTCATTGGTTGTAGCACTGCGCCCCCCCACACACTAATAGTTAAGTTCCATAATGATGTTTTGGTGGTCCTTCCTGTTTCCTCTTCCTAACGTATCCCATATTATCACAGTGAGAAGTGCCTGCAGTGCTGTAATGACTGATACTGGTGTTGGGTGTGGGTGGAGCTACCACGTGCTACTAGGAACTAACTGATTTGAACCAATCATTGTTCTTTGTTGTGAAGGGAAAAACCCTTTGATTGGTTCAAACAAGGCAGTGCTTGACAGGTAATTGTAGCTCCTTTTTGGTGTGATGACACCCCAACACTGGCTGATACTGCAATGCCACTCAACCCCCCTTTATGGAAAACTAGGGAAGAATGATTGTAAATGGAGCTGCGTAATTCAGACTGAATTCCTCCTGTCTGTTGTGAGAGAGGGTTTCAGTGAATCCATCCACACAGGGATGGGGTCTTTAACGTAATACAGTGTCACGTGATCACAGATCCTCAAATCTATCAGCAGGCTTCCCAAATTACCCTGCACCACACACACACACACACACACACACACACACACAAACGCACATGCTCTGCGCACACACACACGCCGTGCACACACACGCTGCACACACACGCACGCACACGCGCCACACGCACGCACACACACGACGCACACACACGCCGCACACACACACGCCGCACACACACACCGCACATGCACGCACAGACACACACACACACATGCCGCACATGCACATGCACACACACACCACCCCCCCCAAGAAATGGAGAGAGGCACAGTTAACGCTCCCGCAATTGATATTCAGTTTTTTTTTCTCCTTAAAAAAAAAAATTCTAACAATTCATTTGTGCGCGGGGAGAACAGGGCCTCTTACGCACTTCCAGAGCAGGTGTGCAGCGAAGGCGATATTGTGAACGCAGTTCCCAGGCTCTGGAGGCTGGGCGTAACGCGATGCTCTGCTCGATCGATATGCTGTTAACGGAGGGGGGGGGGGGAGAGATCTGAGATTTCTGGAAACGTTCAACTTCTGAAAATGCACATTTACCACATTCTGTAATGTGAGAGCTGAACCTCCTACCTGAGGATAATCCGTTTCGAGCACTGTGCGGAATTGACCATAAATCAAAAGTTTGGTTGGGTTGGAGGTGCGCGCTGGCCATAAAACCCTGCCAGACGTGGTGTTATCATTGACGAGTGTGGTAGGGTTCAGCACGTCCACGATGGGGATCGCCCTGAGGTTTAAAATGTGCCACTGTCCTTTTGGCCGTTGTCCAGACAGGAGCATATTGCCCTGCCGTCTGTAACCCATAGCCTCTGTGTGGAGGTATGGTTCTGAGAAAAAACTAAAACCGACAAATCTCTTGTTATGGGCAAATTTTATTTGTAAATAAAGAATATATTAGGGTCCCCAAAACACTGGCCTGTTTTTATTCATGTCAAAAACGTTAAAACAATTTTGTTGTAAACCTTAAGTATAGACGTTTCAATGCGGTGTTCATTGTCCCCACTGTAAGATATGGGGGAGATGTGTTGTATATATATTGTGACACTGGGAGAGGTGGAGGGAGGAGTGGAGAAGGCTGCACCTCCTCTGGGAGGGGTGGAGAGAAGAGTAGAGATGGCTGCGCCTCCCTTTTGGCTGCTGTCAGGTGTTCCTGTTCCCTCCCACAGCCTGGAGAGAACTACAGGGCCTTGGACAGCAGCGGCCTCACCTACAGGCAGGCTCACCTGAGGCTAATGAGCAATCAACTCAGCTGTGAGCCATTGCCTTCGTTAGGCCATTATAAAAGCACAGCCTGCCATGCCTGAGGGAGAGTTTTGGGGCATGGAGTCAGAAGTGCAGGTTTTTGGTTGCTGTTTCCCTCTATTGCAAGGTTTTGATTCAACTGCTTTATCTTCGTGTTTTGTTTAATTTTTTTTGTAGAAGGATAATAAATTGGCCGTTGGCCTATCGGAACTCTGAGTGGAAGAGGGATCCTTTAAACGGGTGCAGTACCGCAAGTGTCCATCCGGGGGTACAGCTGGTATCAGCGGATAGGCCCGGCTCTCCCCTTTGCTGACCCCCCCTTCTCCTCTCCTCCTCGTCTCCAAAGCAACACAGTCCAGGGAGGTGAGAGAACGAAAGTGGCCCGTCAATTAAAAATCCAAAGCGTCGGGGTTGTCCAATTAGCGGGGCACGCTGCGCGCCTCACCCTAGCCCCAGGCCCTTAGCGTGCTGCAGCCTGGCTGAGGAGGGTTAGCGCAGCGGCTAGCTCCCCTCTGCAGCCCTGCAGCCTGGCTGAGGAGGGTTAGCGCAGCGGCTAGCTCCCCTCTGCAGCCCTGCAGCCAGGCTGAGGAGGGTTAGTGCAGCGGCTAGCTCCCCTCTCTAGCCTTGCAGCCTGGCTGAGGAGGGTTAGCGCAGCGGCTAGCTCCCCTCTGCAGCCCTGCAGCCTGGCTGAGGAGGGTTAGCGCAGCGGCGAGCTCCCCTCTGCAGCCCTGCAGCCTGGCTGAGGAGGGTTAGCGCAGCGGCGAGCTCCCCTCTGCAGCCCTGCAGCCTGGCTGAGGAGGGTTAGTGCAGCGGCTAGCTCCCCTCTGCAGCCCTGCAGCCTGGCTGAGGAGGGTTAGCGCAGCGGCTAGCTCCCCTCTGCAGCCCTCCCGTCTCTCGGTTGCCACGGACCCTCCGGCCTACAGGAGAGCGAGCCCTTCTCCTTTTCCATTAGGCGTTCACATCAAGCGAATCTCCTTTACTCCACTCACTGGCTCCCGGTCATCGCTCCACGTCTCTGCGCTCACTCACACTGGAGAGCTTGGGGATTCGGGCGAGGATCCGTGGGCTTGTCTACATCTCATTCCCTTAACCCAGGGGTGTCAAACTCATTCCATCGAGGGCCGAGTGTATGCAGGTTTTTGTTGCAACCAATGCACAACACCAGGTGATTTCACTAATTAGCCCACTTCTTCAACCAAGGGAGGGACCTAGTTGAAATCACCTGGGTAGTGCATTGGTTGCAACAAAACCTGCATACACTGCCCTCGATGGAATGAGTTTGACACCCTGCCTTAACCCATGTCCGCCTAATGCATCATTCTGTATAAACACGGTGTGCGCCTAGCCACATAACACACCCATTCACACTCAGCCAACCTTCAGTCTAACACTTCCCTCTGATTGGAAATAAGAGAAACAATAGGCACATTATGTATTGTGGTGTCCCCAGGGGTTGGGCGACACGCACGGACCTTGCAGAGGGCGTAGGCAAGTTAAAGAACAAGGAGGAGGCAGTATTCAGAAACCAAAATGATAATTTAATAAATAAACTCTTGACAACACAAAACAAAGGGGTGGGGTCTTCAGGGAATACAAAGACACAAAGTCTGCAATCCTAGCTCGTTGTCAATGTCCGTTCCAATTCCAAATCCAAGTCAGTTCCGCAATCCAGTCCGTCGTCAAAATCCAAAAGGGGGTCCTCAAACAATCCAATTTTCATACACAAAACACTCCAACAATCACTCTCTCTCCAAATACTGGCTGGTCAATCGACTTCACAGTTTTCTCTCTTACAAACACTCACCAACTCCTCACAAACACTTTCCTACTCCTCTCCCAGTATAATGGGATTCAGCCCTTTAAATAGGCCTTGAAATGGCCTTCAGCTGGTCGTTAGTCCCGTTGCCTTGACTTTGCTCAGGTGTTTCTGTGGCCTGCTGGGAAATGTAGTGTTTTGGCTCCCATGTGTCGAAGGACCCGGCAGCCATTTCCTTGTGCAGCCCATTGGGCTGCCACAGTATCATTGGAAAGAGCGTGAAATGATCTTTATTTTGATGTATAACCTGATGTGTTGTGCCCAATCACAAAAGAGTTGCAATTGAAAAACCTCATATACAAAGTATGAAAATGTGAAAATATGTATTCGTACATCATTTATAATAATACATCATTTTTGGAGATATATGGTATGTCATATCAATGAAACGTTTTAACAAATTAGTGTTTCTCCCGTCTCGAAGGAAGTGGAGTTCGCTGCCCTCTGAGAATTAGCTTGCCTCCAAGAGACGGCTGGCCAGTTCGTGGGGGAGGGCAAATCGAAATAAATTGAGGGTATAATTGGCCATTAAATTGGGAAAATAATGGTACAAAAAGTCTGAAACATTTCATGACGTAGTACTCACTACATGTCTTATCGATCCATCCACACGGTGCTGTTGATACTTCTGCGTTCATGTCCGTTTCCATGTAGAGTTTGTCTTTGTGGATTATTTGACAATTGACTCCCGTTATTGCTTGCCATTTGGTATGACATTATATGGCTGGATTATCCTCCTCAGCGTGTGCAGAGGCCTGTAATATTCCATGTGTAATATTCCATAATAATACAAGCACGTGGAGTGGCCTTGACAGCCTTGCATACAGAGAACACTGTAGACACACTCGCACACACACACACACACACACACACACTCACACACACACACACACACACACACACACACACACATTCACACTCACTCACACACACACACACTCGCACACACACACACACACACACACTCACACTCGCACTCACACACACACACACACACACATTCACTCTCACTCACTCACACACACACACACACTCACACACACACACACACACACACACACACACTCACACACACACACACACACACACACACATTCACACTCACTCTCACTCACACGCACACACACACTCACTCTCACTCTCACTCTCACTCTCTCACTCACACACAAACACACGCACACTCAAACTCACACACACACACACACACTCACACTCACTCAATAGATGAAACAGGAAGCAGGAATGGTGCAATTACGAAGGAGAGGCGTATTACATGAAGAGAAATGAGTCTGTGGCATTATTTTGTTCTGGCTCTGTGTGCAATTACCGCACTGGTATGTGTGAGTGGTCATAGTGTGTGTGTCTGTGTGTCTGTGTGCGTGTGTGCGTGGGAGCGCGTGTGTGCGCACGCTTGTGTGTGCGCGTACCTGTGTGTGCGTGCGTGTGCGTGTGCGCGTGTGTGCGTGCCCTCTGTGTATGTGTGCATGTGCTTGTGCTTGTACTTCCGCACATCAATTTGCGAAAGTGCATAGCCCTCAACGAGCTCCCGCCCACGCAAATGACAAACGCGTTCACACCCGCGAGACAAGGAGAGCTCTGTCAGGCCGGCCGCAGGTCAACTACCGACACCGCTCTGCTTAACAGGCGATAAAACAATCGGAGGTGTGCGTGCATGGTCCTGACGCCATCCCGGCGCTCCCACGGACAGGAAACGGGCTGCCCACAGAACTTCAATTAAATTTGATAATTAAATTAAGAGTAACCCCCTCCCGGAGGAATGAGTTAACGCACGCGTGCGCCGCCAGATGAAGCCCAGATGGATTGTAACCTGTCCTTGGCAGACGCTTTTGAGAAGCTGAACGATTGCCTGTCCTAAAGCACCTCCATAAAGCCGGTCCCTAACTTGCCGGTGGCCGTTACGTGTCAAGGCTGAGCGCGGGGAGAGACGGATGTGCGCTCCGGTGACGAGCGGAGACGGTGTCAGAGCGGGCGTGCGTCACGATGCGCGACCGTCATGTTCTCCCCCCCGCCGCGCGCTAAGAGCTTTCATTAAGAAGCTGAACCTTGTTCGGCGAAGGAGGAGGTGGGAGGGCGGACTGCTCCACGGGGTTTTCGTGTTAAAACCTTGGCTTTCGGCGAGCTCTCCTGTCTGATGTTTTTTAAAGCCAGGAATGGCTTGGCACCCGAACACAGCGCTGACCTTTGGGGAGGATGTCAGCCCAAAGCGCGCCCTCGGACCGGCGGAAGTTAACCTCAGAAGAGCCGGCGAGGCTTCCTTCCACCGTGTTATTCTCCCAGACTGTGGAACCGCTCTGTCTCTGCACATCGCGCAGGGGCGCCGACTATCCCACCTTTCACGAGTCTGTTTAAAACACAGCTTTTTACGTTTGAGCTCTTAGCTGATCTGGGTTGCTTTTGGTTGTGTTGCTTTTGTTCTTATTTGATCTTGAATGTTTTTATTTTTCCTGATCCTTTCTCAGTACTTTCTTGAGACATTTAATTTTGATCATTTTTGTATTTTATTTGACTATTATTATTATTATTGTTCTCTATGAAGCATTTGGAAAGGTGCTATGCAAATAAACGTAAATAATATAAACAATGCAAATAATACCAACAATGATTATTATTGTCGACACTGTGGCCGGCGGTTCCGAAGGACGAGTGAACTATTGGTCATAGTGCCACCGAGGGAGAGAGGTCTGATCATCTGTCTCATTGTGTGAGTGACCCCTCTGGTCTAATGGAGAACTGCAGTCTGCCTGCGCCAACTGTGCCTGAGAGCGCATGCTTGTCTCTCTCTCCAGTTAACAGAGGACATTGCACCAATATTATTATTTTGTATTATACCTCGAGGCAATGTTTGCCCTCCTCTGAGACGGAACTCGCCCAATCCTGTTTTACGAGGGCACCCTACCACTCCTCGGCGAGCTCGTGCCGGCTCACCCTCCCCCCCGGGGCGGACAGCCAAATGCCGCTCCTGATCGGGGCTCCCCACCAGGGCCGGTCTGGTACAGTCTTGTTTCTAACCGGGACCGTGATAGGCAGCTCACACTCGTAAAGGACCAGCCAATATGGGTGCATTAGACCGCTGCGCTATCGGAGGCCCCTGCACCAATATTATTATTATTACAATTATTCTATAATAATAATTTTTTGGTGGGGCGTATGGAGCATGTACACCATGTACATTTGTAACTTGATCATTTGAAATGATCCTGAGGAGGAGGAGGAGGAGGAAGAGGAGGAGAGGAAGGGGGGGGGGGGGGCAATAAAAAAAGAAAGAAAAACGATCGAGGACGTTGCAGAACAGTTTGACTTTTATGTTCGGCCATTACAAATTGAAGAGAGAATAAAAACATGCCAAAACTGGTTATAAAATAGCTTGGCTGTGAAAAGACAGAAAGGGAAAAAGCCCACGGGGTTAAGTAACGGAGCTCAGAGTAATGAGCAGCTTACAGTCCACTGTGCGGACGATCCATTCTGCTCAGGTTTGCTTGTTTGTCTTAAAAAGCCGTCAGAAAACGGGAAGGAGATCGGCTTTAGCTCCCCCGCGCCGGTGAAAGCCTTTCGCTTTTTTAAATTCATCATCAAGGCTGCTCGTTACACAAGCCCAATGAGTTTCGGCTGATTGATGGGACATAAAAGCCACGCGACGTATTTATGCTCATAATTTATAACGAGAGGAAAAAGTCCAATAAATTGTCTCAGGTGGCTTATTGCGAGCGCTGTTGCGGGACCGGCGTTGGAAAGCCCTTTGTGGAGGCTGTGGGCCACAGGCCGTTAAACCGCTTACACTCTTTAATTTCTCCCTCGCCCCCCCCCCAAACATAACCGTGCCAGTCATGTTTTCACCCCCATTAAAAAAAGGTTGTATATCAGAAGTGATTATGGATTCAGACAGAGACGTCTAGTTCTGAGAGGATCGAGAGAGAGATTATTACCTGCGGTGGCACGAGTTTACAGTCCGAGGCGTTTAAGACAAGGGCGTGACCACATATTAAATATTGGGGAGGGGGGGGGGGGGGCAGATATGACTGTTTTGAATATGGTAGTTCTGTGTGGCTCGGTAGGTAGAGCATGGTGGCGGCAACGCTTAGGTTGTGGGTTCAATCCCCACTGCGACCGCAAATACTGAAAAATGTATGCATTCACTACTGTAAGTCGCTTTGGATAAAAGCGTCTGCTAAATGGCATATGTTATTATATTATATATTAATATTAAGGGGGGGCATGTCACCCCTGTCCGCCCCCCACTAGTTAGACCTATGATTTAAAAGCAGTGAAAGCCACAGTAAGCCACCAAAAACACGAGGAAAAGACTTAATCTGGAGAGAGAGAGAGAGAGAGAGAGAGAGAGAGAGAGAGAGAGAGAGAGAGAGAGAGAGAGCCAGTCAGCCAGCCAGAGCCAGGTTGGGAATCTGGCCAGGACACAAGAGAGCCCTCCGTCCTCTTCCAGCAAGTGCCACGGGGCTCTTTAATGAGCACAGAAAGTCAGGACCTCGGTTCAGACGTCTCACCCAAAACACGGCTTTTCCTACGACTCGGTGTCCCTATCACTGCACCGGAGTGTTGGCTTTCTGTTTGCTCCAGGAAGACTGCCCCCTACTGGCCCACCAACACCACTTCCCCCCAACAATGTAGTTATTCCCAGGAGATCTGGGCCGGTATGTATCAAATATCTTAAGGGTTACGCTTAACACACCTCCCAAGGGTTTACTTTGGAGTGAAATCACTCTTCGCTTAAAGCGGTCGGTAAAACATCGTTGTCAAGCGGCTCACACTCTCTCGTAGGTAAGTCTTTAAATATTCACAAGAGTAACTCGTAAGTGTGTTTGTGCGGCAATCACGGGTGCTGCAAAATTGCAGAGAGGAAGAATCGATCTGCTTTTGGACAATCTGTTTTCTTTGATGGTCAACACAAGTTTCCAATACAGTTAAACAGACCCTCGTTATAAAAGATGCCTTGCTGGCCAATGTTAGGCTAAGAAAAATGGATTTAAATCTACGCTTTCAAGCATGCAACATCTGGCACTGGTTCGTATTTATTTATGACACATTTCTTTCATATTGCAATATTGCTGATGAACAACAACAGCTATTAAAATGATTTTGACTATAGAGCTAAAATTCCTTTATTGTAGTTAAGCTTTTAAGCGCAGAGGTAGTGCTCTGCACCCTCAGAGAAAATGCCACAATCAGTGGAGTGGACGACTGTCAGGATGCTGGACTATGCAAACTGGAGATCGTATTAAGGCTGGTACTCTATTATAAAAGTATTGTAGCTCAATACTGAAAATAATTTGTGAATGAAACATATATATATATAACTACATAATACATATAAAACTATGTCAGGTGCTACAAGGGCTGTCACAGTTTTTGCCACTACCCTGCTGATGGTGGATTGTGATGGTCCCAAATCATCAGCATTACATAATTGCATTTTCCCCGTGGCAGTGTTCAAATAACCTGCGTCTCTGCGCTACTTCTCAAAGTTGCTGGCGATATTACGTCCCGCACAATATCAGTGACAAAGATGATTCCCTGACGATCTAAGCGATAACGTTTGATTAACTATGCATCATCAAGCATTTGTAAAACATTCGTCCTGTCTTGGAAGGTGCGCGCACGTGTCTGCAACTGTGCCGTCTTGCCTACTCCTAGCCGAGTTAAGAGAGCTCCCGAGGTCTCTTAAATACCTGACAGTTTAAGAGTACTTTTAAGTCACCTTTATTCTTAAATGTACTAAAAGTCACCAATTATTACACTTAAGTTACACTTGAGACATTTTTTTTTAACTTTGAGTGGCTTGATACATACGGCCCCTGGTCTCCAAGCACTAACCAAGCCCTGCTCAGCTGCAGCCATCGAGTATGAGCTGGTTTCAGGTTGCATGGTTGCATAGCTGCTAGCCCTACTACAGCAGCAACAACAACAGCAACATTATTATTGCATGTAGGTATGTGCATGCACTGTTTGTATACCAGCTTATTCCTTTTTCTACATCAAGACTGAACCTAGAGCCAGGGAATAAAATGCTTTCACAATTCTTCTTCTTCTTCCTTTCTTTCTCTCTTTGTTCTTCTGTATCTTCTTCTCCTTTGTCTGTCTTCATTCCTTCTTTTTCCCAAATATGCCATAAAAACATCAGGACAAAATCCCTTTCCCTAAAGCGCAATGCTTTGAACTCCTCAGCGCGTCCATACACCCCAAAGACGGCTTCGTTTAACTGGAAGTGTTCTCCCGACTCCGTGTCGCGGTTACCGTACGCTGTCAGCGGCGCTCTAATTAGGAAGCAGTGGCTTGTTGTTTAAAGACAGGCGGGGAAAAAAACGAGCCGCTTTGTGCTGCCGTCCGATGACGGGACGAGGCGATGACGTGATTAATTAAGGACTTGCAGGAGTGCCGGCGCTCGAAACGCACATTAGAGCGGCTGTTCGAATCCTCCGGGGTCCTCCCCGCTCCAATACAACGGGCTGCTGATAACAAGAACCGCTGCCAGCTAGTGAGGCCATGGGAACGCACGGTGAGTATTTAGTCGAGAGCGCGGCATTCCAGAACAAACGGAGGCATCTAGTTATGGTTATGGCCGATCGCCTTCGTGGAGACGAAGATACGTTTAAACAGGAAGACTGCAGACAAGAATTAATTGAATCTTCGGGGGGGATTTTTCAGATCGGTGGCAGCAAACCCCCCCCCCCGCCAAAAAACTTAACATTTCCACACTGAGCTCTGCTTTGTGGTGTCTGCGTGTTCAAACATGAACACGTGTCACCATAATCCCAAATTAAAGTGAGAAGAAGACGCATCAAATTATTTGACCCATTCTCGACTTTTAACAGGAAAAGGGACGTTATTAGGCGTTTGATTAGCATGCCTATTGTAGCACCACACACACACACACACACTCTACAAACAGGGCCGTATCCAGGAGTCGAGAATTACCGAGTTCATGAGACCTAGTCCCTCTAGGGGGGTTCGTCAGGAGAGATATCACAAAGAATATTTTATGTAATCAGTCCACCGTTGTAGCTAATTCACGACAAGAGTAGTAGACCATCATGATTTTATGAATGGCCACTGAAAATGTACACTAAAATGTAGCTAGCTTTCTGCCTAGCAGCATGAATCTGGTTATAATACATGCAGTCAACTTGTTTATAATGTGAGAGATCTCTACACCTACATCATGCTTCGCTTGGCCTCAGATCAGCGGTCTGAGTTACACCTCCCGCTGTGCAGCAAAGTCGTCCCAAGCGTCACTGCGTCCTCTTTGCTGAGCAAAGATTTTGTAGCAACGACGAGATCCGCCTGCTCGGGAGGGGTCCACTTCACCACCACACACACACACACACACACTCTCACACGCACACACTCACACACACACACACACACACACACACACACACACACACACACACACACACACACACACACACACACACACACAGAAGTAATGACGATGACGGTGATCAGGCGAGCAAGCGGTAATCTTGGATTTGTACAAAATCTTTGCTATACCGAAGTGAAGTCATTTTAGGTACAGTAGTTCACCACTTTTATTCAGTATTACACGGAATCAGTATGTAAAAAAAAATACAACGCAGTCATGACCTCGGTGTCCTCAGTGGTAGATACGGCCATGTCTACAAAGACTTGAAAAAGCCCAAAAGATGAAATGCCCACCAAAAAGAATACAGTGCTTATATCAAGCAGTCTATCATTGAACATTTATGGACATGAATATTTCTCTTGCTTCTGTGGCGCTGTGTGTTCTTAACCACCGTAGGGTAAACAGTGGGCTAGGTTTGGCGTGTGTACGCGCCTTAGCAAGGTTTTGCGCTTGAAGTTCGAAGTTGATGTTTTTTGAAGTGCCTCACCAAACCCAGGTCCAGTGACCGGACGGAATCCGGTGTCACATCTCATATTGGGTGACCCCCTCAGTACCCTTGGATACGTCGCACTGACCGTTAGTAACACGGCAGAAGGAGGACGCTTTAATCTTGAACAATCTCCTGCAGGGTCAGGTGAGCTGAAATACACACTCAGAGTCTGCAGTCATACAAGGACATATCTTGGGGGCAGCAGAGAAGCGGAGCGAAAATGGCAAACTTTCAGATGTGCAAAGCTGGTAGAGACTCGTTCAGATAGACTCACAGCTGTAATTGCAGCTAAAGGTGCTTCTGACAAGTATTTCGTCTAGGGGGTGAATACTTATGGCATCAATTATTGTCATAATTAAACAGTTTTTTATGACATTATAGAGTATTTTGTGTTGATCAGCGGCAAGAAATCCGTTTTATACCACTGTGTATATATATTTTGTTGTTGTTGTTGTTGTTGTTGTTGGGGGGTGTTCCAAAATAACATACTATAATATTTAGGATGATGCTTAAAAAATAGCAGGTAATAGTATGAGGGTTGTGTGGGAGTAATAATACATAATATCATCCTCATAACACCATTCAAGTTTAGCCACTTTGTGAAGATGTTCAGCTTCACCAAGATGAACCTGTTATTTTAATGACTCTGTTTGCTGTGAAACTGTAATGCCTTTCAATGTGCAGTGATGATGGGCGGACCTACAATGAGCTGTCAATCACTGTCTGTGTTTGAACCAATCAGAAGGCTTTACTCTTCACAACAAAACACAATGATTTGTTAAAAATCTGTTAGTTGCCGGTAGCATATGGTAGCTCCACCCATTTTCGATGTCACAATGCCTCTTTCTCCCATCATTAGCCGAGGGTATGCAAATGTATTCTATATCCAACCAATGCTGTGCCAGCTAACGTGTTATCATGTCCAGCATAAACAGTTAATTGTCTTTGTTTGTCACACAGGCAGAACTAACTTCAGCCTGTAACATGGTTGTGATTTAATCGGCCATGGATTAAAACCAGGTGTGGGGAGAAGGTTGCCGTTCTCCATTTTGAAGGAAACAGGGTGGAGGCATTGAAGGAAACAGGGCGGAGGCATTGAAGGAAACAGGGTGGAGGCATTGAAGGAAACAGGGTGGAGGCATTGAAGGAAACAGGGTGGAGGCATTGAAGGAAACAGGGCGGAGGCATTGAAGGAAACAGGGTGGAGGCATTGAAGGAAACAGGGTGGAGGCATTGAAGGAAACAGGGTGGAGGCATTGAAGGAAACAGGGTGGAGGCATTGAAGGAAACAGGGCGGAGGCATTGAAGGAAACAGGGCGGAGGCATTGAAGGAAACAGGGCGGAGGCATTGAGGCATTGAAGGAAACAGGGCGGAGGCATTGAAGGAAACAGGGTGGAGGCATTGAAGGAAACAGGGCGGAGGCATTGAAGGAAACAGGGTGGAGGCATTGAAGGAAACAGGGTGGAGGCATTGGCTACTGTTGATTGGCTGTTGCCTTTGTGAGCTTATTTTGCACGAGGCCTGGTTTTCCCGTTTTTTGTTTGAATTTATTTATAGAAGAAAATGTGTCTGTGGCATTTTGATATCCGTTGTAATAGGTGGCTGTGCGTATTTAAAGATCGATTTATTTATTTAAACGCCTTCAATGTTGAGGGAACCACCTGAAAGTCCATACAATGTGTGGCCCTCTCATTTTTTATTTGAGTCTCATTTAAAAACAAATGCAAACACACACACACACACACACACACACACACACACACACACACACACACACACACACACACACACACACACACACACACACACACACACACACACACACACACGCACAAACACACGCAGAGCACCATTTTAAATGCTGCGAGTGTAGAAATGAAATTCAATGAATAAAACAAGGGAAAAAAATATGTATATCAGATCGGCGTATGTATCTCACTGCCATACGGATGAACTCATTTGATCTTCAATGGGCTTTTTGAAGCTCAGTCTTTGTAAGGGGCCAAATCGAGCGCCTGTTTTAGGCTCTGGGATCTGTGCCGCTGGGAGACGGAGTTTCACACTGCATGTGTGGAAATGCCACGGGAGCCAGTGCAGAAATATCATAAAAGATGAATCCTGTATGAACACGCTCAACTTCTGGAGAACTTGAAATGAAGACTTTTATGTCATGATTTTTTACATTTTTATTTTTTTTATTTTTTTACATTTTGGGGTTTTTCTTCCCAGTTTGGGATCACTGGTTGTGCCTCTCAAGTTGCCAAGGTGCCAGACACACACACACACGCACACGCACACTCACACACACTCACACACACACACACACACACACACGCGCACACACACACACACACACACACACACACACACACACACACACACGCGCACACACACACACACACACACACACACACACGCACACGCACACACACATGCACGCACGCACATGCACACACACACACAAGGAGCACTTTGGCTGAATTGCGTGCACTCCTCTGAACGTGCTTGTGAAGAATGAGCCTTCAGCTATCTTTTAAAAGAATAAAACATTATTGGCTGGGAATGCTAACTGCCAAACGTTTACACTTGTGAAACCTTGGCTGGTGATTGAGTAATTGTGATTGGAGGATCCAGCCTGATCCAGTTGGTGTTTGTAATTGTGTTTAATTGTGTGCGCGTTTGACAGACTGAACCGGTAATTCCCTAAATGAGTTCACCTGAGTCAATTTGTGCTACTTAAGCGCAGGTGTGTAGCTGCTGGTGAGTTCAATGCAAGTGATAGCAATATGCAGGCTTGCTGCTTCAGGAGGTTTTAAAATAAATGTATTCTGTAAAAACTCTGTTTTTATAGGCGATGCTTGGGCCAGTATCCCTCACCCATGAAATGGGCGTACAGGTCTGCCGCGGGCTTCGAACCACCTGCTGAATTAGCGCTCTGCACAGTGAGAGATATGATCAGCCCACTGAGCTAAAGACCCAGGTCTCACCAGCCAAGGGAACTAATCACACTATGACATTGCAGTCCGTAGCACACGCTCACATGCTAACCCACCTCTCTGACCTCTGAACAACACCTGCAAAACTAGCGACTTCTTGCCACTCTGTACTACAGGGGAAACGAGAGTGGTTATCTCTCAGTGCTGGCTAACTGCGTTAGCCTGTCTGCAGCAGGACAGGAACAGTGCTGGATTGACCTGATTTGAGAGCAAGGTAATATGCCAATAAACAAACAAAGCCATTCTGAGTGTTCACCTTCATCCTGTGGTGAAGCATTTCTATCCTGATGGGAGTGGTCTCTTCCAGGATGACAGTGCCCCCATCCACAGGGCACGAACGGTCACTGAATGGTTTGATGAGCATGAAAATGATGTAAACCATATGTCACGGCCGTCTCATCAGGCGTACTGAAGCTGTTCTGGCGGCTCGTGGTGGCCCAATGTCCTATTAGGACACTAGGTTGGTGTTTTCTTTATTTTGGCAGTTACCTGTATGTAGGTAACTGGTAGCCTGTCCGCATCCTGAATGGAGCTGAATGTATGTGCGTATGGTCTTCTGGTCAATGGCCGTGTGATTTGAGTGGCATGCTTGACGCCAGACCAATTACAGTTCTAATTCTGAGCCAAGTCCCACTGGACTAAAAATACTTCAGGAATGGTACGGTGCCTCGGGTAGCGTCTAAGCATTTGCTTGGAATGCAAGTTGTCCACTGCAGCCGCGGTTCAAAACCCGGCTGCGCCAGTCTGGCCCTGGCGGGGAGCCTTGATTGGGGGCGGCGTTTGGCTGTCCGCCCCAGGGAGAGGGGGGAGGGTGAGCCGGCACAAGTTCAATGAGAAGCGTGCAAGGGTGTCCCCAGAACGTGGGTGGGCGAATTCCGTCTCGAAGGAAGCAGAGTTCGCTGCCCTCTGAGAATTAGCTTGCCTCAGAGAGACGGGCGGCGAGTTTGTGTGGGGAGGGCAAATCTAAATAAATAGAGGGTATAATTGGCCACTAAATTGGGAGAAAAAACTGGGAAAAATCTGAAATAAAATGTTCAAAAAGAAGTAAAAAAGAAATGGTATTTATTCACCTATTCGCACATAATCTGGGAGAAGCCCCCGACCCTTACAGGTGTTCTAGGCTCAATAGCCCCGCAGCACTGTGCTGTCAGGTTTCCGTGTAGAAATCTCTCCCTGCAGACCGCAGTGGTCGAGTGTGTTTCCAGGTAGGCAGGTTTGGAATTTGATCCTGCCAGCGAATCATCTACTCTAGTCTCTATCTCCATCTCTGTTATGCCCTTTTGTGTGTGTGTGTGGTTGCTATGCTGTGAAAGGAATGCAGAGGAATGCTATTTGAATTCTCTGCCACGGCTGCTTCTGAAGAAATAAATTAGTACTTTGCTCCCCAGATCCTTGGGTTCAAAAAGACCTCGAAAATGTCAACACTGTAAGTGGTGCTGTGAGTGTCATCTCCTAACATGTTGCCATTTTCCTCTTTGCTGTTGTTATAATAAGAAACATGAATACTAAGAATAGAGGGCCTTGTCTTCGAAGGGTGGAGGAACATCGAACATCCGCTGTCGAATCCGCATCCTCCTCAAGACAGGATGTGATTTATTTTACACTTTTATCAGTAACAATCGAAAAAGTTTATGATTCTCCCTGTTACGAAACAAAAAACGGTGTACAAAAACAAATGTTGAATGGTCAAGATGTGATTGATGATGAAGGATTACATTTACATAGTGCCTTTCACAACCTCAAAGCATTTTACAGTGAGGGGGGTGAAACACCTCAATCAGCATAAATGTGTAGCACCCACCTGGATGATACGTGGCAGCCATTTTGTGCCAAAACGCTCACCACACATCATCTGAGGTGGAGAGGGAGGGAATAATTGAGCCAATTAAACTGAGGGATGATTAGGTGGCAGGTTTGAAAGAGCCTTATAGCTTAGCTTCAATACAAACCAAGCCCACACCTGCTTAGCTTCAGTACTAACTGAGCCCACACCTGCTTAGCTTCAGTACTGACCAAGCCCACACCTGCTTAGCTTCAGTACAAACCAAGCCCACACCTGCTTAGCTTCAGTACTAACCGTTTTGTGCCAACTGCGACTTACAACCTGAGCGCTTTTTCTTTCACATCTCATAGTGCTTTTTTTGGTATTTTTTAAAAGACAGTTTTGTCAGTCATAAGTTTGGGAGATCCAACATGAATCCTAAGCTTATAATTATGAAGTATGCCTGAACCAGAACTTTGGGAGTGAGAAAGAGAGAGAGCGTGTGAGAAAGAGGGAGGGAGAGAGTGTAGGCGAGAGACAGAGAGATAGAGAGACTGAGAAAGAGAGAGAGAGAGACCGAGCACACGTGTTTATCTACATACTGGTGTGTAAACTAAACCCTGCTTTTGGGTCATGTGTGTGTGGGAGACAGAAAGAGGAAGGAGAGGGTTATGCAGTAATAGTTTTTGTGAGCAGATGGTTGAAGATCTCGCCAAAAGGCACCTATCCGGCTGCTTCCTGCACACTGGACAAAAGGGGGCGTCGCACGTCGAAGAAATTGTACGTGAGCGCGATTCGCAAATGCGATAAAACATTTTTCAATGAACATTTTGAGCTTGAGCTTTTCCCTTCGAATGAAACCCGGTTTCGTCGGTCGGAAGCGACTAGCCGCTGAAACGAGGCGAGGCGCTTTGCGGCGCCGGTCGACGTGAGGAAAGGCACGGGCTCGGGGGCGAAGCGTGCGGACGCGTTCGCGGGAGAAGAACACCGACCGCCGAGACGAAGAGAAAGTGAGCGGCCCTGACGTCTCCTCGTCGACGGTGCTAATTGGCTAATTAGAGGGCTGGTGAAATTGCTGCTGATTGCACATCCCCACGCACATTAACCGAAACAAGCTCACAGGAAAGGAAACCTTGTTCGCTGGAGGACGCCTTTCGGAAAAGGCACATCTGTGTCTGACGGGGCGTACTGAAGCAACATGGAAGGAGAGCCTACGCTGTATGATGAATATCGGTGTGGCTCGAGGGCACAGGGATAAGGGAAGCGCCAGACAGCCCACTTTAAGGATCTGGACATTGAAGCTCGGTGGTTGACTGAGGTGTTCAAAGGCTACATTCTTATTACAATTGCTTAGAACAGCTTACGGTGTTTCACGTCTCGTATGTTTATGTTAGCGGAAGGCTACAATGATATCAAAATGATGTACGAACATTCTACTCAGCCGTGCTTTATCCTGAATATCGGCACTGCCAGGAAAGCTGGTCGACCAATCGGCATCCAGGACCGGGAACTAGCCATTTTAATGGCGTCTGGTCTGGTCTGCCTGTTTTTTTTTTTGCAGTGCTTTAGGTCAGCGACCTTCCAGCTCTATGTCTTCATCAGATAGTCAGATCATTTGTCCGATAATTTGCAGCAGCAGCTCCTGTGAAGAAAATGAGACCCTCTGTGTGAGTCCAGAGGTCAGAGGGGGCCTGACGAGTGGGCGGGGGGGTCCGAGGCTGTAAAACATACTGCTTCATTAAGAAGACAAAGGGGAACTTGTGACCCTCCTATTTCACAATGTTATGTTCATAACCTCCCCCCAACCCCGGATCACGAGCGGTGTCAGCACTTGACATGTGTGTGTGACCCTCGTATGGGAAATCATACGTGAACGAAACCCATATAATATAAGTAACAGGTGTGTTAACGTTACGCCTGCAAGGAAACAAAGAGGTTATGACCAGGCTGCTCATAACCTTACAGTGCTATGAGCCTGACCAGGCTGCTCATAACCTTACAGCACTATGAGCCTGACCAGGCTGCTCATAACCTTACAGTGCTATGAGCCTGACCAGGCTGCTCATAACCTTACAGCACTATGAGCCTGATCAGGCTGCTCATAACCTTACAGCACTATGAGCCTGACCAGACTGCTCATAACCTTACAGCACGATGAGCCTGACCAGGCTGCTCATAACCTTACAGCACTATGAGTCTGACCAGGCTGCTCATAACCTTACAGCACTATGAGCCTGACCAGGCTGCTCATAACCTTACAGCACTATGAGCCTGACCAGGCTGCTCATAACCTTACAGCACTATGAGCCTGACCAGGTTGCTCATAACCTTACAGCACTATGAGTCTGACCAGGCTGCTCATAACCTTACAGTACTATGAGTCTGACCAGGCTGCTCATAACCTTACAGTACTATGAGCCTGACCAGGCTGCTCATAACCCTACAGTACTATGAGCCTGACCAGGCTGCTCATAACCTTACAGCACTATGAGTCTGACCAGGCTGCTCATAACCTTACAGCACTATGAGCCTGACCAGGCTGCTCATAACCCTACAGTACTATGAGCCTGACCAGGCTGCTCATAACCTTACAGTACTATGAACCTGACCAGGCTGCTCATAACCTTACAGCACTATGAGTCTGACCAGGCTGCTCATAACCCTACAGTACTATGAGCCTGACCAGGCTGCTCATAACCTTACAGCACTATGAGCCTGACCAGGCTGCTCATAACCTTACAGCACTATGAGCCTGACCAGGCTGCTCATAACCTTACAGTACTGTGAGCCTGACCAGGCTGCTCATAACCTTACAGTACTATGAGTCTGACCAGGCTGCTCATAACCTTACAGCACTATGAGTCTGACCAGGCTGTTCATAACCGTACAGCACTATGAGCCTGACCAGGCTGCTCATAACCTTACAGTACTGTGAGCCTGACCAGGCTGCTCATAACCTTACAGCACTATGAGCCTGACCAGGCTTCTCATAACCTTACAGCACTATGAGCCTGACCAGGCTGCTCATAACCTTGCAGCACTATGAGCCTGACCAGGCTGCTCATAACCTTACAGCACTATGAGCCTGACCTGACTGAAACTGAACGATTGATTTTCAAAGGGTAACCTGAAAATAATTGAATATATTTTTTGTGAAATATTACAAAGGGGTTGAATGGGGCAATTTGTTTCTGGGCCTCTCGTGGAATCAGAATGTATTAAACATACTGTATGTATTATATAAACATGTTGATTGTGAGCAGTTAGTTAAGTAAAGTTTTAAGAAGGTGCAACAGATTGTCTACTACAGCTCATTAACGGTGAGCTGGAATTCAAAACGAATTCACGATATATTTCATGCATAAGGCTATTCACCCCAAAACCTGCCTTCTAGTCCACACAGAGGAATCACAGGTCCTGTTCAAATATGCATAAAAACACCATTAATAAAAATGCTCTAATATACTTTGACAAAAAATATATAATTCACACAGATTTATCATTTCAGAACTTTCTCATCATAGTACAGCTATACTTGATATGGTACGTACACCCCCAATCTGTTTTGAGTTATTGTGATTATTACGATTATTATTATTTTTTGATAACAACATCACAGTGAATAATGTATGCTCCATGACAAGGAATACATAGAACTTTTTCTTATCGCAAAAAAGCGAGATTGCATGTCCTTTCATCTTCAAATAGAGCAGGTAGGGTGTTCAGGGGCCATGGGTTTAGAGGGGGGGAGCGTGGGTTCAAAAGAACAAGAGAACAGCTACAAAGCCTCGGCTTCCCTTCAGAAGTCCGACCTCCGATGGCCCGTTAACCCTTTCGAGCGGCGCCGGCGTCGCACCGCGATGTTTATCCCGCCGGAACGGTCCGCTTCATTCTAATTGATGACATCATAAAAGGGCCGCTAATGGCATCCTTCAAAGAGCCGTAAAGTCCGTAATGGAACACTGAGAATTAGAACCGGGGCCCGCCAGTAAACGAACTCCCTCAGTCCAGTTAAATCAGCATGCATTTGGGATGATAAAAAGCAAGCTCCCCGTAACACGAATGACCTTTATCGGTTTTAAAAACCAAAGGGGAAAAAATGTCACCGCGGTGTTGAATGAGCGTGATCAAACAAAACGGCAAATTGTCCTGGAATATTCCAATCATTTAAAATAAAAAAATAAAAAATGTAACGTTTAAACAGAGGCCTGTCTCAAGCGATTACGTGCAGCGGGAGGAAAGAGCGCTTGTGGAATTTCCGCGAGAGGCACCGCGCAGAGCCTTTCGATCGTTGCGTAGAATCAAAGCGCAGGTTAAAGATGACTATCGGCCCGGTCTCAATCAGCCATTCTAAATCAGACCGGGGTAAAAGCAGGCATCGCAAACCGACCGACGGCTTAACGAGGCGCAGCTCGCTGCGGGGCGAGCCTTGCCGTCCATGTCTCCGAAACCAAAGGCGTCGGGGAAAGGAGATAGCCGATTTAAAGCAGTGTGTACCTGATGTCAAATTATCGGCGGAATCCATCCGGCCCTTCAAGACTGATTTCTTCGAAGAGGTCAAGTCTGCCAATAGAAGAGGCCTCTTGTGCAAGTTTAATTGAATTCGGGGGTCGTCCCCAGCATTTCAAATGTAAAATCGTCACTTGTTATGCGGCGAAGTGCGGTCGGAATGCAAATCAAACGAGGCGCTCGGATGTCTTTGTGCAGCTGTGTTCTCAAGGTGGTGCTTGGTGTGACGACGTTTCTGCAAACTTAACACACCCGAGATACGCTCCCCCTTAACCGGACACTCATTTAAGATCATTTAAGCTATTTAAATCATTTTTCATTTTTATTGTTGACGCTTGGTTAGAACTTCATAAGCGACAACCCTTAATATAATAACCCATTCACTGGTGGAAAATACGCAACGCTCCAGATTCTCCCATAACTGTTCAACTGGGTTGAGATCTGGTGACTAAAATGGCCATGGCATGTAGCAGTGACCATTTAGCACCCTGTGGATGATGGGGGCACTGTCATCCTGGAGGAGACCACTCCCATCAGGAGAGAAATGCTTCACCACAGGATGAAGGTGAACACTCAGAATGGCTTTGTTTGTTTATTGGCATATTACCTTGCTCTCAAATCAGGTCAAGCCAGCACTGTTCCTGTCCTGCTGCAGACAGGCTAACACAGTTAGCCAGCACTGAGAGCTAACGGCTCTTCATCAACGCTAACTCCCCTGTAGTACATCGTGGCCCGTAGTGCGGACATGCTAACGCAGTTAGCCAGCACCGAGAGATAATGGCTCTGTGATTCCTTTATTTTGGCAGTTACCTGTGTGTGTGTGTGTGTGTGTGCGTGTGTGTGTGTGTGTGTGTGTGTTTATACAGTATATTAAATCTCAAAGTAAGAAAGTTCTATTATTGGTGGAGCATCGTCAGAAATGCACAGTACAATACCAGCGTGTGCGTGCGCCTCGTCATAAATACTTGTTATTGTTTGTATTTATGATTGCACTCCCCGGACAGCATCCTGTCTCTGCGTGCAGGCTTTTAGGGACAGTGAGGGCACGATGGCGCTCCGCGCAAACGGCCAGGGGACGTGCTTTATGGTGGCATTAAAAAGCTCCATGGTCCATCTGTTCAGAAATCCAAGGTCAGGATATTTACAGCTGAGAGACATAATGAACCCTCTTCCCCCTCCCCTCTTTCTCTCTTTCCCCCCCTCTCTCTCTCTTTTTCCTCTCCCCCCTCTCTCTCTCTCCCCCTCCTCTCTATTTGTCCTCCCCTCCCCCTCCCCTCTCTCTCTCTTTCCCCCTCCCCTCTCTCTCTCTCTTTCCCCCCTATGTCTGTTTCCTCCTCTCTCTCCCTCTCTCTCTCCCCCTCTCTCTCTCTCTGTGTGTGTGTGTGACCTGTCCCCTCTGAAAAGGCTGCTTAGAGGCACATTGTGCCGTTTTAACGTCATTCTTTAATTCACTGAGGAATGAAAACCCATTGAGTTCATCAAGCGGTGCACTTTTACAGGGGGCGGAATTCCTCGTTCCCCTTCCCAGTGCCTCCACGTTCTCTGCGCGCGCTTCGAGGGGCTGCTTCAGTCCTGCGGTCTCGTCGGTTTGTCCTTCAAATTTGACTCAGCACATTTTTAGGAAGGAAGTATTCTTTTTTTCTTTCTCTATATGCAATATTAAGATCTTAGTGCAGGGTTCCTCAAACCTGGCCCAAGAATCCAAATCCAGTCCTGGTTTTCCTTTCTAAAACACATGTACAATGTACCCCAGGTTGAATCCTCTGGACCACAGGTTTAGACCTGCATTACAAATGGAACGGCTGCTCCCCTTTTACCAGATTAACAGATTATGAGTAGCTGCTCCAGTCCTGTGTGGCTCTGTGGGTCTAGTGGCTTAAGTGCTATGCATACAAGTGTGCCGCTCGGCATCATGGGAGAAACTGTAAAGTGGAAGAATATTGACATTTTCTCTGTAAAAGGAGAAGTGCAATTTGAATAAAATGTATATATTATGTATTATTATTATTATTATTATTATTATTATTGGATAGCATTGAGTCCTGGCGCAGAGCCTTTATTTCTCCTCTCTAGAGAGATTATTCCTCGTCCCTTCTTATGATTTTCATATTTTCATGAGCCTGTCAGTAACCGAGGAATAACTTCCATGACCCAGTTACGCAGTGGATGGTGATTAGGCCCCCACGCGCGTCAACGTTTACTGTAGACATGAAGCAACGTGTCACACTCTCTTGTTATGTGCACATCGTTGTGACAAATGGACAGGAATAAATGCATAAATTAATAGTTTGTTGCGATTAGGTCGGAGTGAATGTTGGCCATGGTTTAAGGCTATTGTTGGCTCTTAAATTGCGGGTTGTTTTTCGTTTTGTGTTTCATGTTTTAAATGTCTAGACCTCTCTGCTCGACCTCCTCTGGCCAACTGGCTGTCCCGTCCCTCCGGGTGCCTGGCAGCCGCTCCTCGCAGTCTCGTCTCTTCTCTGTCCTGACCCCACGGTGGTGGAATGACCTTCCACACTCGGTCAGCACTGCAGAATCGCTGGCGACCTTCCATAAGAGACTCAAAACCCACCTCTTTAGACTCCACTACCACTGACTCTGTACATTTGTACTAATTGTCATCACCACTGCTTTCATGTTTTATACAGCATTTTGTAATGTGTATCTATGTTGATGACTGTTCAACAAACTAAATACAAAAAACAAAAAAACTCAAACTTTTCCTTCCCTGTGTTACAGGCACAGCATGCAGCTGCCAACGATTATGTCTATTACTGTGCTACGAGACTGAAACCCACCTCTTCAGACAACACTTCCACTGAATATATATTTTTAGTCATTTTTCTCTCCCTGTTGATCTAGCTGTGGTTAATATTGCCATTTCAAAGGAACATATTTTAAGTCTGCTAAACGTCTAAAATGTAAGACGTAAAATGTAAAATGTAAAATGTGCTTTTCGTCTGTGTTTCCCATTTTCCACGAGTTCCACTCACTTGCCTTTTCAGGGCTGAGGGAATCCCCCCTCAAAAAATAAATCTGCTTAAAAAGTTTTTCCCCCTGTTTTTGTATTCCCTCAGGAAAATGTCCACTGTAAAGCGCTGGGTGACAACCTGTAAATGCCTGTAAATAAGGATTTATTGACTGATTTGATCCTCCCAGGAATAGGCTGTCCCCCATCTTGGGTTTTCTGTTTAGTTTTTTTCCCAGTAGAAATGCTGCTGCTATAAAACACTGTTTTGGTTGTTTGTAGGTCAAGTAACTTTTCATTGTCATCCATTACATCGCCACGTTATTGCAAAATGCACGCTGATCCCGGAAAGTGGAAAATGAAAACCTGTCACAATTGATTGTTCACATTTTTTCCCCTCAAAAATAAATAATAATAATAATAATAAAAACTGGCTGTAAATACTGCGCACACAGATTTATTCGCTGTGACAGTCGTTCATTCCAAGCCGCGGACACCAAATTAAGCTAAAAAAAACGAATGCATCAGGCGGAGAGGTCTATGCTCCGGGGAAGCCGGTTCGCTGTGGAGCGCGAGCAGTGCGCGAACCCGCGCAGGGGTGAACAGCGCGCCAGGGAGCGCCGACAAGAGCACAGATTCACGTGCTGCAGCAATACCCGACGGGATTGAAGAGCGCGCGGAGTTTGGTTCGCTGGCAAACTTGTCTCAACGCAAACGTGCCGTTGCATCACTATTTTTTTCGTGATGTACAGCAGTAAAGCCCCATGTGGTGTGTTGAAAGTGAAATGATACATTTCTATGGACTTTAAAATAATACATTAGTGAAGAAGAAAAAAAAATACAGTATATGAGATGTCATATTATAGGCCTCCCCGGTGGCGTAATGGTAAGAGTGTCCGACTGGGATGCATGTTGCTCACTGTGACCGGGGTTCGATGCTCTGGCCGGGAGTGCCGCTAGGGGGCATAAATTGGCTGTCTGCCCCAGGGAGGGGGGAAGGAAGCCGATATGAGCTCACTGCGTATAAGAGTGGCTCTACGTGTAACAGAGTCACAGTTGACGCCTTGGTGAGTTCCAGCTCGGAGGAGGCGGTACATTCCTTTATCACTGCTGGTCTCAGGACTGCAGCAGCGAGCTCACAATATGAGGGGGGATAGTTGATAGATTGAAAAATGTGAAACAAAATCTTTAAAAGAGAAATACATGTAATAAGAATACATAATGACGAGAACAAGCTGTTCAGCCCATCTAGGCTCATCATGTCCTAATCTAAAGAGTATCTAGTACTGCACCAAGCCTGGACTTGAATAGCCCAAGTGTTTCTGCCTCTACTACCTGACCTGGCAAGCTGTTCCAGGCATTGACAACTCCCTGTGTAAAGAAAAACTTCCTAATATCCATGTGGAATTTGCCTTTAACTAATTTTCACCTGTGGCCTCTTGTTCCGCTGACCCCATTTATCTTAAAAAATCTTTGGTAGTTCACTTTGTTAATCCCTTTTAGGAATTAAAAAACCTCAATCAAATCCCCCTAAGTCTCTGTTTGCTAAGCTTAAATAGATTGAGTGCCTTAAGTCTATCCTCATAACTTTTACCTTCATACCAGGTATCATTTTAGTTGCCCTTCTTTGAACTTTTTCAAGAGCTTCTATATCTTTCTTGTAGTGCGGTGCCCAGAACTGCACACAGTACTCTAAGTGCGGTCTGACAAAGGCATTATATAACATATAATATATAATATAACCTCCTTTGATTTATACTCAATACTTTTTGCTATCTATACCAGCCTGTTGGACCTTTTCACTGCTGTAGCACACTGCTTTGATGCAGATAAACTTTGATCAACTACAATTCCTAAGTCTTTTTCAAATTGAACACCTACTAATTTTTCTCCTCCCATAAAATACTCCTGTCTTATGTTTTTATTTCCCACATGCATAACTTTACATTTAGCAATATTGAATGTCATCTGCCATGTTTCTGCCCATTCTTGGATTTTGTTAAAATCATCTTGGATTACTTTAGTCGATTCCAAACTGTTTGCCAAACACTGAAGTTTAGTATCATCTGCAAATTTAACTATTTTGCTACTAATGTCCCTATCAAGGTCATTTATGTTAATAAGGAAGAACAGAGGTCCCAGCACCGATCCCTGCGGGACACCACTGCCCACAGCACCTAGATCAGATATGGCCCCACATACTGTTACTCTTTGTATTCGCCCTTGCAGCCAATTATGAACCCACTCTGAAACACCTGAAATTCCTACTGAATTCATTTGAACAATGAGCCTCTCATGTGGTACCTTGTCAAATGCTTTTTGAAAGTCCAAATATATAATATCATAAGCCTGGTTCAGGTCAGGTCACACTTTGTAGCCACTTTAAAAAAGTCCAGGCGGTTTGTTAGGCATGACCTCCCTTTCAGAAAACCTTTCTCCCTTCATGGCTCTCCCTTAAAATACTATTATTTCTCAAGAATGATTCCAACTTGTCCCTAATAATACATTCCAGTATTTTACATGCAATGCAAGTTAAACTGACAGGCCTATAGTTCCCAGGGTCAGTACCGTCCCCCTTCTTATATATTGGAATTATACTACCCTGCCTCCAGTCATCTGGTATTTCTCCAGTGTTTATGGATTGCATAAAACTATCTGTCAATGGTTTATATATAATTTCCCCAGGTTCTTTGAGTACTCTGGGATATATGCCATCAGGGTCTGCTGCCTTATTTGTCTTAAGTTTTTGTAGTACTTCTACGTCCCTTATCTCAAAGTCCCCCAAAACATTCTGTACATTGGCTATACATTTAGGCATATTTATAAGCTCTTCTCTAGTTAGGCTCTCAACAAAGTAACTGTTTAGTGTGTTAGCAATATCCTTATTATTATAAACCAAAGTTCCTTCCTTATACTTAATGCATTTAACCTCATCATTAGCTTTCCTTTTTATACTACAATATTGAAAAAAACTCTTAGGATTGCTTTTTACATCTTGAGAAATTTTCATTTCAAACCACCTTTTAGCTGCCCTTATTTCCTTTTTAGCCTTAGCCCGCATATTACAAAAATCTAACTTGTTTCTGTCTGAGTTTTCCTTTTTATATCCACTGTTATTTCATCCTATTTTCCTTACTTTTGGGATGAATCTACAATCTACAATAACCCTTTTACATTTTTCTTTCACAGTTCTGCAATCTAGAAGTTTTACCCAATCTATATTACTTAAATTCTCTCTCATTTTATTAAAGTAAGCTAGTCTGAAGTTAAAAATTCTAGAGTTAGAGGAGACTGTCTTAACTTGCCAAAGAATATAAAAAGTAACTGCACTGTGATCACTTGTCTCTAGTGGTTCTACTACCTCTGTGCTGCAAATTCTGTCAGGATTATTACACAAAACCAGATCCAGTGTTGATTTCCCTCTCGTAACAGACTATACAAAAAAGCAGTCATTGACCACATCTAAAAACTCCTCTTCACATTTACCCTGACCTGATACTACTCCCCAATTAATTGAGGGGTAATTGAAGTCGCCCATTATTAACGTATCTCCTTCAGCAAAAGTTTGTTTTATGTTACTAAAGAGCATAGTATTTATTTTACTGTCTGAAGCTGGAGGTCTATAGCATACTCCTATATTAAAGCCCTTCTCATGATCTCCCAGTAATCTAATCCAAATGTCCTCACAAGGACTGAATGAGTTAATACCTGGAATTTGCTGCATGACAGCCTCCAGTTCCAAAAATTTATTTTTTATGCTTCTAGCATTTAAACACATGAACTTCAGAGCCTTACTCACACTTATAATAATAATAATATAAATATGCCATTTAGCAGACGCTTTTATCCAAAGCAACTTACCGTAGTGAATGCATTCATTTTTCAGTATATGTGGTCCCACTGGGAATTTAACCCACAACCTAAGCGTTGCCAACGCTGTGCTTTACCAACTGGGCCTCTCTTATGTTGTCCTTCCCCTCCACACATAATTGTGCCGAACCACCTCTATTGACATTATGGTCTAAAAAACTCTTTATTAATTATATCCTCAGATTTATGAGGATAAATGTCATTACCTATGTCATTGGTTCCAACATGGACCATGACCACTGGATCCACCCCTGCTCTGGCCAGGAGTTGTCCGCGTGTTCCAGGAGGTCTCCGACCTGAGCACCAGGCAGGCAACATGCCATGCGAGACTCCTTTTCCCGCAAACAGACTATATTGTCTACACCTCTGATCATTGTGGTGTGGCTGCCAGGGTGCCCTGAGTTCATCAGTCGTCCCACTCACAGTAAGGGTGTCCACTGACTTTTGGCCATATAGTGTATATAAACATGGCTAAATAACGTGCTCAGAAATAGAACTCAGATTTTTTATAGACATTCCAAAACAAACAAAAAAGTGTTATTTATCTGCAAGAGGATGCTTCTTATTATATCAATATAAAGATGCCATCACAACAAAACAGTGTTGCAGGTATGGTGCATGCCTTGAACGTGCACAGATACTGTATGTGTGAAAATCATCTGTCCTCCATAATCCTCAGATAATAAATTAGATTCTCACTGGGAGAAGCCTCATATCCATGTGGTTTAACGTTTCACGGTTGTATGTGTTGTGTATGTAGGCTCACAAGGTCTTAAACAATTTAAAAATACGCCTCGTATTGAATTCAGTTTGAAAATCTATGGGGAAGCCTGCAACCTCTAACCACCCAAAAATATGACCAAATTTGCTGACTCACAACGTCACTCAGTATCAGAAGGGCTTGTGATGACATATCATGGGCGGTGGAGTCGTTTTGGCAAGGGAAGTGTCAAGTGAATCTGATCAGGGAGATGGTAGGTATCGTCTAACCATGACAATAACATTGTAAAAAAACACCCAGCTTGTCTAGCTGGCTATCGTAAATCCGTAATGGCGCCATTGGTAAAATGAGCTGGACGTTCCTCAGAAAATGCATATTTTATGGGTGAAATTGAAATGTTTACTGACTATCGAACTGTAAACAATACACCTCCATATAGAGTTGTTGTCAGATCCAGGGTGGGACTGTGGGTGACCTGAGAATGCATTCTGCAGTTGGACCATAGTGCCAAGTCAGCGCATTGCATTACATTATATTACACTACACTACATTACATTATATTACAGTACATTACAGTACAGTAAATGACATTATATTATACTATATTACAGTACATTACATTACGGGCATTTAGCAGACACTCTTACCCATAGCACGTAACACACTCTACATTTCTTTACATACAGTCCGTTATTTTACTGAAGCAATTCAGGTTAGGTACCTTTGCTCAAGGGTACAACGGCAAGTGATCCAGCTGAGAATCGAACCTGCAACCTTTTGCGCTACAAGCCCAGGTCCACTTACTATTTTACTGTATACCCCTAACACTTTACCCTGCAATGAATGTGTGCGTGCGTGCGCACATGTCTGTGTGTAATATTAAGACCTGCACTACTCTGATTTGTAAAAACCAACCTGCATTGCAAAGTATTTTTTCTTTTTTTTACCTTCTTTCAAAGCTCCCGTCATAAAACACATAATTTATTGGCCTGTAATTGCCTAATTCCACTTCTATTACCTGGGCTTCGAAAAACACTTCCCTCCACAGACTAGCTAACCTTCCTCACTGCAAAACAGTCCACAGCTGTAATTCTGTCAGCACAAAATAGTCTCTCCTGTGATTGATTGCTTCTTCGCCAACTCCCTGCTTCTACTAGAACAAACATTTAACAAAATGTTATTGCTTTTGCTTGCCAGGAAGTACATTCAGGTGTGCTAACTGGGGATGGTTAGGGGTTATTGATGGCATTACCACGGAAGTACGGCTGTAAATAACTTCCAGTGTGACTCCTGCTGTTTGATAAGAACACAACAAACAATAGAAGAATAAAGTTTGAACAAGCAATCTTCTGGGATGCCGTTGCCGTTTCTTTAACAGTTTGTTATAAATAATTCAGAATGGAAGTGTGGGCTCCCCCCGTGTTACGCCTTGTGTACAGAGCGGAGTCGGACGGTTAAATTCGGTATGAATATGCTCAGGTCTCCGGGCTGTCAGGGGCGCACAGTAACCGCTGTGCTCTGTCTTTGCAGCGTGAGTCGCTTAACTTTGGCCATAGGCCGTGGTGGCTCCTCTCCCTTTCTGTGTGGGGAATCCTTTTCCTGGCCTCTTCCCGTTCTTCCTGCTCTTTCCTCTTTTCTGTGGCCCTATTCCCCCACTTCCACTTCCTGTGGCCCTGTTCCTCCACTTCCACTTCCTTTTCCCTGTTACCCCAATTCCACTTCCTTTGGCTTTGTTCCGCTTCTATTGGCCCTTTCCTCCACTTCCACGTCCTTCTCCCCATTCCCCCACGTCCATTTCCTTTTCCCTGTCCCCCCATTTCTACTTCCTTTGGCCATGTTACTCTACTTCCACTTCCCCATTCCCCCATATCCACTTCCTTTTCCCTGTTCCCACACATTCCAGCCCGGGGTTCTGTAAGGTGATGTCTCTCCCTCAGATTTTTGTTGAATTGAATTGAATTGGAGGTGGGGAGGTCCAGCCTCCGGTTAATCAGTTGCCCACAGTTCGTCTTCCTCCAACTCAGTGTCTTTGCAAGCTGAACTGCTGGACTGTGCTCGATTTGGAGGAGAATGGGTGCTTATCTGCGTTCTGTCCAATTGAAAGGTTGAACACAATTGTTCATTCCAAATTGGGAGAAATTAGTGTTAAAAAAGCAAAAAAACACCACCACTCTGCCCACACGAAGGCATGTTCCTTTTATTCAGAGGTATCTAAGGGTTTCTAAGGCAATTGTTGAAACTTTAACAGTGTCTTAAATTCAGCATAATTATCAAACAATGTTCCCAAATTGAAAGAAAACAAAATTGAAAAGAATTGAAAAGAAAAAAATCTGCCTGCGTTTTCCACTTTTTTTCTCTTTTACTCTCCCTCTCCCTCTCCCCCTCCTTCTCTCTCTCTCTCCTTCCGACTTCATGTTATAAAAATGCTAATTACCAATATGGCCGGACCGACTTGGGAGTTCGGAGGAGAGTTTGTCTCCTCCGCGAGCTCGGAGCCTGAAGGTTTTATTCTCCCCCCCACCTCCCCTCACACACACACTCTCTCTCTCTCCCTTCATTTCCATAACATTTTTATTTTCACTCCGTTCCACTTGGCTGATTAGTCATATGTGACAGAGGCTTATGAAGCTTAGAGGATGGGGCTTGTGAGAGGCCCCTCCATATCAGGCAGGCCCCGGGACCAGCGCCGTTGTCTGATGTGAGAGCAGTACTCTGAGACGCGTTAGTCATACTTCAGCATCGGTGACTAACGCACCAGTAACACGCCCACCCCCTGCCCCCCGGTGATTTTGGGAGATATCGCGAAAAATTTACGGTTTCAAACAAAACTCCAATTAGGAAAAAATGCAAAAAGGACTAGGGTAAGAGTTAATGGTCGTGAAGAAGGAGCTAAACACTTGTAAACGGCGCCGTTATTTATGCGGCTGTTCGGTTTCTGCTGTGGCGAGCGTACTAAACAGCGAGCGCTGTTTTTTTTTTATTTGCTTTTTCTTTTTACACGGAGTGTTCCTTATATTAACCTGCGTTAATGGGATCTCCATCAAAAAGCCCCCAATTCATTCTGCACAATAATGAAACGGAATCGCAAATGTTCCGCAGCTTTCGCCAAGATTTATGAAACGTCGCTATTGGAATGTAATAGATGTGGTCTCATTCCGCCTCGCGCACAACACTAAAATCTATTTTATACTTTGTACCGCACATTTTTTTTTTGCCTTAAATAAATCAAAGTTTTACACATTATGGTGACTGGCTGCCTTCTGTTCACCTTTCCCCAAGCCTCCGTTTCCGCATCGGGAGATGGGTAAGATCCGACGAAAACACGAATGATAACTCATCTGTATGTAGCTGCCGTCACATATATTAAACTATGTCGCCTGAAATGGGGAAAAAAGAAGAAGTATTTGCATTTGGGAGCACTGAGTGACATCACTGGCATTCAGCCATTCGCTCCTGTAAGAATGGAGTTAAATCTACAACAAGCCTGTTCTAAAATGAACGAGCACGGAACAGCACTGTATCACAAATATACTGTACATAGACAGTCGATATACACTCAGTGGCCACTTTATTAGGTACACCTGTACACAATGTGCAATTATCTAATCAGCCAATGATGTGGCAGCAACTCAGTACATAAAAGCATGCAGACATGGTCAAGAGGTTCAGTTGTGAGTATCTCAGAAAACTACTGATCTCATGGGATTTTCACGCACAACAGTCTCTAGAGTTTGCAGAGAATGGTGCAAAAAACAAAAAACATCCAGTGAGCGGCAGTTCTGTGGGCGAAAATTCCTTGTTAATGAGAGAGGTCAGAGGAGAATGGCTAGACTGGTTCAAGCTGTCAGGAAGGCGACAGTAACTCAAATAACCATCATTCCTGCCACTACTGGTATCAGAAATAGGCTAGCAGCGGGCTTTTTGGAGGGAGGGGATAGTTGGAATAATAGAGGGTATAATTGGCCACCACATTGTGAGAAAAACGGGGAAAAAATATAAAACAAACAAAAAAACAAGGGCCAGGCAACCTCAACATTCCAAGGCAGGTATACAGGTGGACTTACCTGAGCCATAGGAGGCGGTCCTGATAGGCCCAGTCTTCAGGCCTCTGCCAAGACTGGGCTGATCTGGGCCTCTTCTCCTCTCCTCCTCTTGTCTCCATCTTCCTGCGTAGCAGTGTGTTTGTTATTGGGCAAACAGAACAAAGTGTAGAACAGAAGCACAAAGAGGCACACGGCTTCTCCCCAGGGGGTTTGTTCTGAACCGGCGTTCCACTCTCTAGCGACAAACGCGAACGGGAAGGAGAAGCCACCGGAACGCAATGGCAAGCCACAGGACCGCTGTCCAGTTTGCCCTCTTTCTCCGGTGACTCGCCTCCCTCTCCCCGCCTGCTCCAGGTGAGCTCCCGCCCGTGCACCTGGAAGACAGAGAGAGGGTGTTAGACCCTCCGAATCAGGGTCACTCAAATCTTACACTCAAATCTGAGGCCACAAATCCAAATTCGGTCCTGGTTTTTCCTTTCTCTCCCCTGGCCCAGGAGGACCGTGATTTGAGTAAACCCTGCTCTAAATCTGTCACGGCGGCAGTAGAATACCAAGACGACAGCGGCGGGATGAAATGACATTCTGCGCATGGCGTGTAACGTAATGGAGGGTTTGCAGAAGCCACATGTTTATTATTGCTCTTGCGTATGCAGTGCGGAGATGATAGCTCCTCATCAACAACCAGGACAGGAGTCCCGCTTTACATGTTTCTCTCAGGGCCGGGCGGCCCGGAGTCTTCTGCTTCCCGCGGAACGATGTTTCCTCACACCAAAACATGTTACATTTTAAATCGATACTTGTTTTTGTTGGGGGTTGCGTGGGGTGGGGGAATCTAATCTCTTTATTCCTCTTGAAAAATGTCTGCAGAAGAGCAAAGACTCGGAGCAACGGAGCAAATGTTTTATTAATAACACATTGCAATTGTGACACCGTCACCAATGCGCAAATTGCGATTTCACAAACGCCGCGCAACGGTACTGGCACGCTTTGACCGTTTACATACTGTGCTGTCTGCTCGGTACTTGGGCCTGGATTCAATGAAGTTTCGCCCTTAACCCATATCCGCCTAATGCATTATTCCGCATAAACACGGTGTGCGCCTAGCCACATAACACACCCATTCACACTCAGCCAACCTTCAGTCTAACACTTCCCTCTTATTGGAAATAAGAGAAACAACAGGCAAATGATGCATCATTGGAAAGAGCGTGAAATGATCTTTATTTTGACATATGAACTGATGTGTTATGCCCAAAGTATTTTTGCCCAAATATGCAAAAAGTTGCAATTGAAAAACCATCCATCCATCCATCCATTGTCTAAGCCGCTTATTCCTGGTCAGGGTCGCGGGGGGCTGGAGCCTATCCCAGCATGCGTTCCGGGCGAGAGGCAGGAATACACCCTGGACAGGTCGCCAATCCATCGCAGGGCACACACACCATTCACTCACACACTCATACCTACGGGCAATTTAGACTCTCCAATTAGCCTAACGTGCATGTCTTTGGACTGTGGGAAGAAACCGAGTACCGGAGGAAACCCACGCGGACACGGAGAACATGCAAACTCCGCACAGAAAGGCCCCGGCCTGGATTCGAACCCGAGACCTTCTTGCTGTGAGGCGACAGTGCTATCCACTGCACCACCGTGCCGCCCAATTGAAAAACATAATATACAAATTATGAAAATATGTATTTGTACATAATTTATAATAATACATAATTTGTGGACATATATAGTATGTCATATCACTTAAACGTTTTAACAAATTAGTGTTATTATACACAAAATATGTGTGTAAATTATGTATAGAATTATTTCAATCTTACATTTATTTGTCACATCTACATTTACATGTAACCATTTTTAAATTTGATGTGAAGAGTTATATTTCAATTAATTGAGTTCGTATCATTCTCTGTAATGTCAGTTATGTCATCTCATTCTTCATTTTGTTATTCGTTTCAGTTTTGTTTGTTTTGTCTGTTGAGATCCCGTTAAGTTCCTACTGCTTTCCTGTAGCTTATACCTATCAAGTTTGTTGATAGAGACTCTCTGAAGTCGCGCAATTTCATCTTTGTATTGTATGAGCTTTATTGTAAACAACGCAAGCATTTAGGATAGTGATGCCAAGCATGTACCATATTATTTTATAGTTCCACTTTAGTGACTTTGTTTGTCTCTTGTAACAGGCAATCTTTTTGCCAGCAAAGTCTACCCCCCCCATGTGTTTGTTATATAATGATATAATATTTGGACGTTGCACCTCAACACGCATTTCAATTTCATTTAATTTCTGCTACGGCGACTGTAGCGTTTGCACGGTCTGCAGAATAGCCTGCCGTTCAACGGACACGGGTTAACACATCAATGCGAAGGCACAGCTTTGCGAGTCCGCTAGGCTGTCTTCTGAACTTCGACAAACTGTTAAGTTAAGGACGAATGTTGTTTGAATCCAGGCCACTGTTAAGGACACATATCGATTCAATCCCGTTCCTGGACTCTGGGGATTTTTTTCTGGCTGTTCCGCTGTAGCCTGAAGGTGTCTTGGGGGGGTAATGTGAGTTCTCAGTCAGGAATCCGCTCCAAACTTTTGGTGTCCCGGCCCCCCGCCACCGGGACGCCGATGTGAAGGATATGTGAAGTATCTGCATTCATGCCGAGGCCTCCATTGATTCAACGTGCTGTCCAGGGCCCGGCCGTTAGGAGAGTCTGGGTTCAGATGAGTTCAGCGAGAGGGGGGCACCAATCGGGCGTGACCCGCGTCGCTCATCCATTAGTCATCTGTCAGGTTTGGGGCCCCCGCGCTCAGCGGTAATGCTCCACCGCACCTCTAAGGCTGTGTCCTTGTAATAATTGAACCTTTTTTTCTTTTTTTTTTACACCCTCGAATGATGCCGGCTCCCCAAACCCCCCCCCCCCTTCAAACTGGAAAGGGTTCTGAGATTGCACGCATAATATGACATTTGTTCAGTTCGTGCTCCGAGAAGTAATTTCTTTTTTTTCCCGATGACAATAATAGGTACGAATGGGGAGTGGGTCGGGGCGTGGGGTTGCTTGTGATGGGTAAAAAACGGGACGTCTTTTCGGAGACGGGGGCTAGCAGGATTAGTGAGGGGGACGTGGGGGGGTGAATAAATGGGAGATTGTAATGATGCGCGGAGCGAACGCCAGTCAGGGCTGGGCTGTTTGTGCCAAGACTTCATTTGAGGGGAAATTAGGCCGTGCTGACAGGCCAGAGGAAGCCGCGTCGGATCCGTCTCGGCGCAAAACGCTCGTCTCGTCGCCGGGAACAGCCCTCGGGGTATGACGGAGCATTTGTCAAAAAGCTTAACGCCAAACGGAGGCGAGCCGCCGCGTCTCGGAACGCTAAAGTGATTTGTCATGTTCCGTTTCCACCGGTAACCGCAAAGCTGGCTCGCGCCGAGGCGCTCCGACGGCAGGCAGGGAGAAACGAAGCGACTGGCTCATACCTGGCCCGCTGCCTCGTCCAGGGAGGGAGGGAGCGATATCGGTCACTGCAATCATCCTTGTCTCAGCAGCCCTCTCCCCTCAAGGGCAGGTTTCATTTAGGGGGTATGCCCCCAATGTTCAAAGCTCAATTACCTTCTGTGGTTCTGTGTGGCTCAGTAGGTACAGCATGGCTTTGGCAGTGCTTAAGTTGTGGGTTCGATTCCCATTGAGGCCACATATGCTGAAAAATGTATGCATTCACTACTGTAAGTCGTTTTGGATAAAAGCGTCTGCTAAATGGCATATATATATATCTTGCGTGGATACACATCAGTTTACATCTAGTTAGCTAACCAGCTATTCACTTAGTTTGCAAGCCAAGGCTGTTCACTAAAGATCTGGCCAAAGCTTGTATTCTTTAGTTATATATCCCAGCATCCTAATGGCAATTTTTTACTGCTTTGACCTTGACAGGATAAGAAAAACTTAAGATAAAAATGACCCTTCCTTTCCCCCAAATAAATTGCATAAAGCAGCATAAAGAAATCATATACAGTGGCGAGAAAGTTTGTGAACCTGTCAGAATTGTCTGTATTTCTGCATAAAGTTGACCTAAACTGTGATCAGATCTTCATCTAAGTCCTTCTAAAAAATGAAGAGAACCCGATTAAACAAATAACACAAATAAAATGTATTTACTGAGCAAAATGACAACATATAAATTCTTTGTTGTATATGAACCTCAAGAATTATCAGTTCAATTAAGGGGGTAATTAAAGTCTGGTGTTTCAATCAACGGGATGACCATCAGGAGTGAGTTTGGGTGGCCCTGCCCTATGTAAAAAACATAAACCTGGATCTTTACTGTCAGGCAGATAGTGTACAAATGGAGAAAATTAAACAGCAATGTTACTCTCCCCAGGAGTGATCGTCCAACAAAAATCACTCCAAGAGCAAGGCGTATATTCAAGGAGGTCACAAAGAACCCCAGGGTAATGTCTAAGGATCTGCAGGCTTCTCTTGCATTGGCTAATGTCAGTGTTCATGAGTCCACCATCAGGAAAACACTGAACAAGAATGGTGTGCATGGGAGGATAGCAAGGAGGAAGCCACTACTCTCCAAAAAGAACATTACTGCCTGTCTAAAGTTTGCTAAAGATCACCTGGATGCGCCAGAAGACAATTGGAAGAATGTTCTGTGGACGGATTCATCGAAAATATAACTCTTTGGCTTAAATGAGAAACGATATGTTTGGTGAAAACCAAACACTGCACTCCAACATAAGAACATCATCCCAACTGTGAAACACGGTGGTGGCAGTGTCATGGTTTGGGGCTGCTATGCTGCCTCGGGACCAGGACGGCTTGCCATCATTGACGGAACTATGAATTCTGGATTGTACCAGCAAATTCTACAGGAGAATGTCAGGGTATCCGTCCATGAACTGCTCAACAGAATGTGGGTCATGCAGCAAGACAACAACCCTAAACACACAAGTCAGTTTACCAAAGAATGGTGAAGCAGAAGACATTTTGTGTTTTGGAATGGCCGAGTCAAAGTCCAGACCTTAATCCAATAGAAATGTTATGGCAGGACCTGAAGCAAGGAGTTCATGCCAGGAAGCCCACCAACATAACGGAGTTGAAGCAGTACTCTAAGGAGGAATGGGCCAAAATTCCTCCAAGCCGATGTGCGGGACTGATCAACAGTTACCGGAAGCGTTTGGTTGAAGTCATTGCTGCTCAAGGGGGTCAGACCAGTTACTGGAAGCAAAGGTTCACATACTTTCTCCGACAAAGACATTTAATGTTGGATCATTTTGTTCAATAAATAATTGAAAAAGTATAATGTTTTGTGTGTTATTTGTGTAACTGGGTTCTCTTTATCTATTTGTAGGACTTAGATGAAGATCTGATCACATTTTACATCAAATTTATGCAGAAACGCAGAAAATTCTTAAGGGTTCACAAACTTTTTATCAACACTGTTCATACAGCGGGTATAAAAAGTATTCTCCCCATTTGGCATTTTTCACATTTTATTTTCTTACTTCATGGAATCAACATACTGATTTAATTGGGATTTCTTGCCACTGATCAACACAAAATACTTTATTATGTCAAAAAACAACAACAACAACTCTAAAGCATTTGTTAATTAATTGCAAATAAAAAACAGACAGTAATTGATTGCAAAAGTATTCACCCCTTTTTTTAAGACACACCTAAATAAACTCTGGTGCAATTAATTGCCTTCAGAGGTCACATCATTATTTGATTGGAGTCCACCTGTGTGCAATTAGACAATACAATTCAATTTGATTTTATGTAGCGCTCTTCATCCAAACATCCCAGGGCGCTGATACAAAATCAGCAAGAAGTCTGACTAAGAGGAATAGATGTATGGAAACAGATAGGTCTTTAGCCTGGATTTAAAAGAGTCAATTGTAGTCTGACATGGCTTGGAATTGACTCCCAAAGCCGAGGTGCAGAACAGCTAAACGCTCCCCCACCTCCTGTTTATAGATACAGAACAGCTAAACACAGCTTTTTCAGATACAGAACAGCCCCCTCCTCCCCCCTCCTGTTTTCAGATACAGAACAGCTAAACACCCCCCATCCTTTTTCAGATACAGAACAGCTAAACACCCCCCCCTCCTTTTTTCAGATACAGAACAGCTAAACGCTCCCCCACCTCCTGTTTATAGATACAGAACAGCTAAACACCCCCCCATCCTTTTTTCAGATACAGAACAGCTAAACACCCCCCCCATCCTTTTTTCAGATACAGAACAGCTAAACGCCCCCCCCCCTCCTGTTTTCAGATACAGAACAGCTAAATGCCCCCCCTCCTGTTTTTAGATACAGAACAGCTAAACTGGCCGGGAGTGCCACTAGGGGGCAGCAATTGGCTGTCCGCCCCAGGGAAGGGGGAGGGAAGCCGACATGGGTTCACTGCATATAGGAGTGGCTCGGTAGTACTGGAGTTACGGTCGACGGCTTGGCGAGTGCCGTCTCGGAGGTGACGATACTTCGCCTTTGTCACTGCCGGTCTCAGGGCTATGGCGGCGAACTCACAATACGAGGGGGGGATTGACATGAAAAAGAGAGGGTGTAATTGGCTACTAAATTGGGAGAAAATGGGAGAAAATCTGAAACAAATTCAAAAAAAAAAATAGGAATAAAAAGTGTAGTGTGACGGAAGCCACATGGGTTCCACTCTCCTCCGTCGATCTGCGAAATCAAACCCTTTGTGCCGTTCTTTTAAAACGTAACCACGCCCTCTTTCTGGATGTGTGCATTTGTCCTTTAGGGTGTGAGACCCGCCGATCGTGATCGTTAGCCGCGCGTGCTCAGCGGCTCTTTGTGCTGAGGAATCGGCGCCTTCGTTTCTCACAAAGCGCTGGTATCTTCCTCTTATCCGTGCGATCTTGATCTGCGGGAATAAAAAAAGTAATTATTCGATATCAAACGCCCTTTGCGTATCTGTGAAGTGCGCACGCTTTGAGGATGGCGGCAAAGCCATCCATCTTTGATTGGTATCAGAACGTAATCGCTGAATAAAAGGACTTGGTGTTGCGTTCGTCTTTGTGCTGGTGCTTGCTTCCACCATATTCTACCGTACAGACGTTTCTCGTGGTATCAGACACGTCGAACGCTAACAGGCAGAGTCATATCCCATAATGGAGTTACTATGACTACTGTTCCTACTACTGCTGTACAACCAACAGCCATAATAACAGCAATAATAACAATAATAATAGTAATAACAGTAATAACAGTCAAATAATAATGTAATATCTGACCCACATACTGTAAATAGGATTTGTTTGTGTAGTATGCATCTATGCCTGGCCAGTGACGACTTTACCGTGGGTGCGGTACTCTACTCTACTGTTGGGATGAAAATATAACAATTTTCAAATCAATGTCAAAAAAAATTTAAAAGAAAATGTTTTAAAACCCTAAAATCGCCACTGTGCCTGGCTCAAAAAATAGACGGCCAACATGACCAGTGATTTGACGTAGCGGATGATTCGCGGTCACAAACGCTAACCTGAGCTCCACCCCTTCGCAGAGGGTGTTGCAGAGGATGTCGTGTACCGAGCACAAAAATCAAACTCGCGACCACAGCGCAACATGTCGCGTAGATGTTGCACAGCATTGATTGGTTGGTTAGTGAATGGAGGCGGAGCTGTCATAGTCATAGCTCAGCGAGCTAGTACATCATTTTTTTACATTTGACATTTTAAGCATTTAGCTCTTATCCAGAGCGACATCCAGATGCAAACAACAAAGGATTGACTGTGGTCTTCACGTCGTTCTAAATGATATATTTAAGGTTGTAGTGACATGTTACATTTATATGTAATCTAACAAAACATCTGGATATGCATTTTTTTAAGCATATAGCAGACGCTCTTATCCAGAGCGACTTACAAGATGTGCATAAACACATGGTAGGAACAATCATAGTTTGCACAAGAAATCAGTGCAGTAATATAGCGATAGACATCGTTGCTGGCAGCTGCATACCATACCTGTATATACAGTATCTATGTTAACGTTAGCTAAGCAAAACTACAAAAGCGACGTGTTGCAGAGGATGTTGTGTTGCAGTCGCGTTGCAGTCGCTCGAGTATGTAGAGGCCTTTAGCGTCCGAATGTGCGTGCTCACCTCCACAGCGCCTCTCCCTGCCTGCGGCAGGGCCCGGGTGACAACAGAGCAGCAGGAGACGGAGAGTGGTTTCTTCGGTCAAAGGACGGGGTCTTTATTTCATATTCTTTCTATCTTCTCCCAGACACGGGGAAGAGAAAGAGAGCGAGAGCGCAATATCAACAAAATAACACAAAACCTCCATCTGTCTGCCTCGCGGGTTCGGGACAAAAACAATAAATACCAAACTAACTCAAATGAGCCTTTCGGCAAACACTTAACAAGCACACAACCTTCGCACCTTTTCGGCCGCTTCAGGTAATAATCTCGCTCTCGCCAGCCTTCTGCTTCCTGGTTCGAGCCACCCACTGAAGAGAGCAGAGCAGTTTTAAGCACACATTATTATAATGATATATAATTATGAGACACAAGACATGCGTGTGCTCTGGCTGCTCTGCCAGTAGGCGAGGCCGCTAATCGGCCGGATCCCGCCGCCGAGACCGACGCCCTCCGCAGCCCGTTAATGAGGTGAATTTGGACGACTGGATAAACGTGGTGCATTATGCACAAATCCCATTATTTTGTCATATTTTTTTCTGCTCCCGTCTCCCCGAAGGCCGTGCGGGTTTGTTATAGAGAGGACTGTGCAGAGCGCGCGGTGAGCAGGGAGTGCGCGCGGGTCAGGGGGCGTTTTCATAGCCACCGCTCTCCAAGGCCCAGGCTGGTATGAGCTGAATGCACATGGCAAAAGTTTAACTTCTGTTTTTTCTCTCTCTCCGCCGTGAAAAGAACAAAGCGTCCAGACAGGTAGAGTTGGAAAACGGCACCTGCAGCGTATCGAAATGTCAGCAGCATCATTGGGCTTCGTCAGCTGCCATTCTCTGCCAAAATTATGTCTATTAACTGGGGTTACTTCAGAAATGACACATTTTCCCAATTCACTTTATAATAATATAATAATAATATACGCCATTTAGCAGACGCTTTTATCCAAAGTAGTGAATGCATACATTTTCAATATATGTGGCCCCAGTGGGGAATGAACCCACAACCTTTACCCAAATGATGTTGTTCTAGTGGTCTGTGAGTTCTGTATTGTGTGCATGTAGAGTGTGCCCACGTGCGGTGTGTGTATATGTACACATGTTGCTCTGTCTTATGTGAATTCTTTATTGGTGTGTGCTACATTACATGTTTCCATTTTTTCTTTATAATGCACAGCCATCGAACTGTGTTTCAAAAGAAAAGAAAAGCTTATTTTTCAATCTGCCATCACCGTAATAAAGAGCTCTTATTACGAGGTTTAAAAAAAAAATGCAATAAAACAAAGTGAGCCGGCGCCTTGTCCGTGCAGGGATTTAATTGGCTCGGTAATTGTCCCCGCTTCTGTCTCGAACCCGAGCAGGTCTCGCTTCACTGTGATGAGCTGCAGGGGACGACCGAACCACCCGCGATGTTAATTTGCCATGCTGGTGGCTTTCCATTGGCTCCCGCCGCTACACTTCTGCTCATACCGCGCTGGAGGGCCGCAAACTTTCCATTCAGGGGCGTCCATGTGAGGTATCCCACTGCTGACACCATGTTGTCACCTTATACCAAGAGGGGAAGTGGGGAGGCGGAGGGGAGGGGGCAGTTGGGGAGGGGAAGTGGGGAGGGGGGGCTGAGGGGAGGTGTGGAGGCTGAGGGGAGGGGGCAGAGGTGATAGGAGTGGAGGGAAAGTGAATACCTCAGCTTCATAATATAAGCAGATGATGCAAAACATCTTCCTCGTGAATGGAGCATGTTTCGCACCACCTTACGTGCCACAGCCATGTTAGACATAGTTCTGTTCCCTTGTGTGCTCCACCTACGAGCACTGTCTGTCTAACACTCACTGCCGTAAAGAGGGGCCTGTCAGCGAAACCTTTATTCATCTTGTTTTGCTTTCTTCTTTGTGTTTTAATATCCCCTCTCTCTTTCCTGACATTGAAGATATTTACTGTAAAAGAGTGCCTACTCTGATCTTTACGGAGTCTCATCTCCTGAACTGCTTTTGTTTTTAATCAAATGCAAAACAATATGTGCCATTTTAAAATCGACCTTTCGCTAGAGTAATCCATCTCACATCTTGTTTACACGGCACACGGGTAGTCGCATGCTCAAAATTCACCTTCGCCTCCAAGAATATGTTTCAGGTAACCTCTCGTTTCCTAAAAACGAGTTCGATTTCCGCTTCCTCCGCACAGGAAACTGTCTCTCCGACAGGGCCCGACAGCCACAGGTAACGTAGCCTCAGGTAACAATCAAGGAAACGATAAGGAATCACAGGGCTTACACCTCGTGTATTATTAGCGATAGCTGAGGGCCTGCCCCTCCCATCTCAGAGATACCCTCAGGGGGCTTAGTAATAACAGCAAGAAATAAGCAATGTCTCTGTGGATTTATTATATATATATTATTTTTTTTTGGTCCGATTTTACAGTAGTAGGACCTGAGAGTTTTTCTGCAGAGTCGGTTTTAAGTGCAGCCTGTTAAATTAGACATTCATCCATTATCTAACCCACTTATTCCTGGTCAGGGTCGCAGGGGGGCTGGAGCCTATCCCAGCATGCATTGGGCGAGAGGCAGGAATACATCCTGGACAGGTCGCCAATCCATCGCAGGGCACATGCACCATTCACTCACACACTCATACCTACGGGCAATTTAGACTCTCCAATTAGCCTAACGTGCATGTCTTCGGACTGTGGGGAGGAAACCCACACGGACACGGGGAGAACGTGCAAACTCCACACGGAAAGGCCCCGGCCGAGATTCAAACCTGGGACCTTGTTGCTGTGCGGCGACAGTGCTATCCACTGCGCCACCGTGCCGCCCTAAATTAGACATCCAATCAAATATTCCATGTCAAATTTTTGGAGTGACAATAAAAAAGGGGTCTTATTCTTTTTTTTTGTGAACAATTTTTTGTTAAACAGTGTTTGCTTCTTCTCTCTGACCCAAGCTAGTGGCTCAGTGGTTAGCTTTGCAAAGACAAAAAAACCCTAAACTGCTCCAGGGGCACCGTACTATGGCTGACCCTGCGCTCGGACCTCTCTTAGGAGAGATATGCGGAAAGACACATTCCAATTACCTTGTGTAACATGGCAATAAAAGAATATTCCATCCTTTTCTATTCTGTTCTTGTACAAAGATGGCTGTGCATTTGCATCGCATGTGTGCGTGAGGATTGCCCCAAACTTAAAGATGACATAACCAGACGTAACCATACACGTTCTCTAACTCCAGTGCCACTGAAAATGCCTTGTATGTGCTCCTCTCCCCAGTGCTGTGTCCTTTCTAAGGCTGCCACTAGGTGGCAGGGCACCTCTAAACATTGCCGTTGTTTATCTCAGCCTACATTAGCACCTGATCAAACACATTGCCTTTCACATTTTGTCCTTGCACGGATAGCGTTTCCCAAAAATCCAAGATAGCGTGCTAATTAGAGACTTCTTATTAGATCGCCATTACAAATGCAAACATGCTAGAATTACAAACATATTTTAATTGCTGTTTTACGGCGGCGGTTTAAAATGAGACCCTTTGCAGACGCACAAAGGGATGTAAATGAATCTGCCGGGCCCTCTGTGCACCTCTCAGCTCATTTGAGTCGACCGCCATTAATCTTCATCCCCATATCCTCTCTGTGTGTCATGGGCTTCAGCACTTTTCTCAAAGTTTAGCGTTCCCATTCCCCCAACATGAGCGCTCAGCTGCCGGCTAATTGTGCACCGGTTTCATCTTGCATAACGATCATGTGTCTTTAGCCTTTGAGTGTTTTGTCCAATCAGGAAAAAATGAACAGTTTGGAGAGAGGGAGAGAAAAACACACCCAACAAGGCAACCCCCCACACACAAAAAAACCCCACAAAAGAAAACAAAACAAACACTGCTTTCTTCTTCACCTTGGTACCTCTTTTGTGATGTCACAATACAACACGGGAACAAGCACTTTTGTCTCCGAAAAACTGCCTCACAATCATTACCAGCCTCAAACAATGAATGGAAACCATGGAGATGAAAGCTTCACAATGGAGATTCTGGAGAGTGCTTCTACCTGGATTTCCTGGAGTGGATTTCGGGTCATTTATTCTTGATATGATAAAAAAAAATGTAATTGTGGTGTAGTTGTTGATGGCGGTGGTGTCTGTGCATGTGTGTGTGTGTGTGTGTGTGTGTGTGGGTGTGGGTGCGTGGGGACATGAAAAAAGTCCAAACTTGATCACATTGCCTTTTTCAGTTCTCCGTTAAATGACCTTTGAACTGTAATGATTCTGGGAGCGAATCGCTGATGTTGGGGCCGGTGGGTTCAGCTGGAATTAATCTGGGAGACGAGGAAACTTTGACCCTTTTTAACCTCTGTCAGCATGCTCTCAAATTACAGGCCGTTCCGCGAGGGGCTGTGCTTTGAACTTTAATTTCGAGCAGAAGCCAGAAAAGAGGAACTAAGCAGAGGGCCGATGCTGGCCCGGTTTCGTAAGGGGGGGTTGATCCAAATTTGTATGCGCGGATGAGAAATGTTATTGATGATTAAATCTGAGGCCCTGACACGCCTCTGGACTTACTGTACACACGAGCAGGACAGGGCCCTAAGCTAAGAGCTTGTGCTTAAAACTGTGAGGACAGTTCCTTAGTGCCTCAAGCAAGGTACTTCACCTTCCTAAATATCCTGCTGGTAGTGAAAAAGTATGGAGCTTGATAAGGGTGTCAACTGAGAATGTAATATTAATAATAATAATAATAATAATAATAATAATAATAATAATAATAATAATAATGATAATGATAATGATTATTTTGGAATAATTATCATTTTTGTAATTTTTACTATTTTGCTGTATTAAGTAGATGTACTTTTAAAAATATGTGTTTCTTCGTGTTTTTTGTTTTGTTTGGTTTTATTTTTACCATTTTTCTGTAGCTTATTGGGGACAGGTGTTCGGAAATGAGCCTTTGGCTATCACCGCTTAATGCAATGCATCTGGTGCTTGTGTTTTTTTAACATTGTAACAATGCACAATGCATTTTTGTTTTGCCAATGTCCCTGATAAACACACAAACACATAAATGAATGAACGATGGTGGGCCCCAGTAGATTGTGATATTGATGTCATGTGACGAGTGCAGTTTGAAAGGAAATGAGTGAAACAATCCCTTTTTCTCAGACTGTGATGCACAACCTCGTCATGACCAGCGCTAGCCCTTTGGTGCAGTGACCATGCTGAAATCAAATCCTGACCGTGCCACAGCGCCCCCCTGAGGCTGGGAGTCCTTCGGGGGGGGGGGAAACACCGAGTGGGAGAGAGTGAAACAAGGGCCCTCATTGGAGAAGACGCATGCTAATCTGCGCTGCTCTCTCCTGAACTGGTATGAGAGTGCATTGCAGAGACCCCCGCCACCAAATATGACTGGCCCGTTCAAAATTTGGAGATTTAATTTTACTTTGGTGAAAATAATAACAATAATAAATGTAAAGAAAACAATCTTATCTTATTGATGGTGAGAAGAGGATAGACTTAGGGGAAAATTCAAGGAAAGCAGCCATAGAAATGGATGGATCACGTGCTAATAGAATGGCTGGATTATGAGATTGAGCTTTATTGTTTGTTTACATGCAGTGAGCTGAATGGAAAGGGCTATCTTTATATATTTTTTTCATTTTTTATTTTCAGTTTTTTTGCTTTTTATTCTCCATTCTCCCAATTTTTGGTTGCAAATTATACCCTCTCTTTTTCATGTCAATTATCCCCTCACTCGTATGAGAGGCCACGGTCACCGTAACACACAGGACCACTCCTATACGCAGCGAGATCATATCGGCTTCCCCCCCCCCTCCCTGGGCGGACAGCCAATTGCCGCCCCCTAGTGGCACTCCCGGCCAGAGCTGGGCTGGCGCGACCTGCTGGAATCAAACCCCGGTCGCAGTGGGCAGCGTCGAACGTTACCACTACACCGCCCGGGAGGCCCGAAAGGACTATGACTTTAAATGTCCGCATCAGCCTATAGCACTCCCCCCGCCCACACAGTGTGAGGTCACAGCCAATGCACCAGTTCCTGCTCATTTCCAGATGTCAGGCCTGTGTTGATGAGAGTGTATTTGTGGTGTGTTTGTGTTGAGGTGCAACACCTGTATATGTATATATATATATATATATTTACAGGCAACTGCCAAAATAAAGGACACACTTGAGTAAATGAAGGGTTCTGGCGGCTCTGTTATGGAGTAGGGTGCATTTTTCTGGCATGGTTTAGGTCCACTCAACCCCTTAGAAGGCAAGATAAACACCAATAAACGCAAAGCCATTCTGAGTGATCACCTTCATCCTGTGGTGAAGCATTTCTATCCTGATGGGAGTGGTCTCTTCCAGGATGACAATGCCCCCCATCCACAGGGCATGAGTGCTCACTGAATGGTTTGATGAGCATGAAAACGATGTAACCCATATCCCACGGCCATCCCAGTCACCAGATATCAACCCAGTTGAACACTTATGGGAGATTCTGGAGTGGTGCCTGAGACAGCGTTTTCCATCACCAGAGAGAGAGAGAGAGAGAGAGAGAGAGAGAGAGAGAGAGAGAGAGAGACAGAGAGAGAGAGAGAGAGAGAGAGAGAGAGCGAGAGAGAGCGAGAGAGAGAGAGAGAGAGAGAGAGAGAGAGAGCGCCAGCAGCAGAATCTCTCCTCGAACGCCCGGGCCGAGGGAAATTGCTCTATCGGTTTCTCTTCACTAAGATCTATGGGGCCAGAGCAGGCAGTCTCCGCGCCCCACTGGAAATCCTAATCAAGTCAGATATACTCCCGCGCCTTCAAAGACACATTCTGCTGATGTCGGGCCCGCCGCCCGCCGTTTAAGGAGAGTCAACAAGCAAGTCAGCGCCTCACACCCCCCCACCGCACGTTCCTCGCTCCCCCGCTTATGTTGATTTGTTGCCCGGCCTGCAATTAGGCATGTACCGAATTGGCAGTTTGACTTACGCACACTTAACCGGGGCGCTTGGTCTATCGTACCCCCACGCTCCTCAGATCTGTCAGGAGAAGAGCATCAGTGTCAGAGGCAGGGGACGAGATGGCCGCCACAGCGTCAGACCGCCGTCATCAATATCACCCCCAGCGCTCGCCTGTCTCTCTCTCCCACCCGCCCTGGTGATACTGACACACCTGTCTCTCTCTCTCTCCCACCCGCCCTGGTGATACTCACACACCTGTCTGTCTCTCTCTCCCACACGCCCTGGCGATACTGACATGCCAGTATTTTCCTGATTTGCTTCAGAAAGTAAAAAGGCGACTCTGGGAAGATACAAGGCTACGAGGATTGAAATTTTGTTTTCCTGGAAAGGTTCGGTTCAATAAAAAAAAAAAAGGCAAATAAACAAACAAACAAAAAACATCCACCGCTGACGGACTGCGGGGCATTCGTGTGCACTCGTCCGTCACCGGGCCCGGCGTTTTGTGAAGTTTTCTATTTACGAAAGGCCCGAATCCATTTCCCCAGCGTGCGAGGCTCTCTCATCGATACGTCCACAGAAAACAATATTCTACCTAACATGTAAATATTGTACACCGTATTGGTGACTGTCACTCTTGAGAGGGAGAGAGAAAGAGAGAGGGAGGGAGGGAGAAAGAGGGATGGGGACGGGAGAGAGGGAGAGAGAGGGAGATGAGAGGGAGGGAGGGAGGAAGAGAGGGAAGGAGACTAAGAGACGGGGGAGAGAGAGAGAGAGAGAGAGAGAGAGAGAGAGAGAGAGAGAGGAGGGAGGGAGAGAGAAAGGGAGAGAGAGGGGGAGATGGAAGGGAGGGAGGGATGGAGGGAAGCAGAATGAGAGACAGGGGAGGGAGGGAGAGGGAGGGGAGACAGTAGGGAGGGAGTGAGAGAGAGAGGGAGAGAGAGAGGGGGAGATAGGAGGGAGGGAGGGAGGGAGGGAAGGAGAATGAGAGGCAGGGGAGGGAGAGTGACAGAGAGAGAGAGGGAGGGAGAGAGAGATAAAGGGGGGGAGACAAGAGGGAGGGAAGGAGAGTGAGATACAGGGGACTCAGACCTTTGAAAACTTTAATATTAATACTGTCTGCGATTCATTGTTTGTCGTTAATACATCTTTGGAGCAGGGAATGTTATATTGTTAATCTATTTTTAATTTACTGCTATTACTGTTGTATTATTTCTCTCTTATTCCGTCTACATAACATGTATACTGTCATTTCAGTCTGAAGGATGGAGCGGAGAGAGAGGAGTCAAGAATGGACTTTGTGCCCTAACATGGTTTGAGAAGACGTCTTCATACCCTAAAATTCTTTAGCAACACTCAAGTCATGCAAATTAAGCCAGTCGGAATCCTTTGAATCCCTGAGAGGGAGAGGGAGGAAAGGACGGAGGAATAGAGAGGGAGAGAGGGATGGAGAGAAGGAATGAGAGAGGGAGAGAGGGATGGAGAGAAGAAACAAGAGAGGGAGAGAGGGAGGGAGGGAGGGAGGGAGGGAGAGATGGATGCTCTTATTCGCTGCTGTTGTGGTGTACTTGATGACACATTGCATACAGTGAGATCCCGGAAAAGGCCAGCGTTGCGTCAGAGTGAAACTGTGCTCGTAATCTGGGGGCTTGCAGGTTCAAACCTCAGGCGTGCCACTGCAGTCGCACCCATTAACATGGTAGTTAAGCTGGATTCGGCGTTGCTGAAGTTCACGTTGCTGAAATGTCAAAAGTCATACCTGGCAGTGTAAACTGGTCAAATGTCAGCCCCGATAGTAACCTGGCATGAGGACATTTGCTGAGTGAATAAAAAAAAGAGAACCAAAAGAGAGATTTTTTCCCCCAGCTGTGCGAAAGCCAGTGAGCTGGTGAGCGCACGCAGACCCAGTGCCCGCGGGGGCAGCCTGCACGCCCTCTCCAAGCCATCTTGAATATGCTATTTTCAGCCAAATTCATGTTCATCTCGTCACGTTTCAAAGGCAGACAATGAGCAGCGACTCCCGCTCAGCGCCCCACTGTGGTCCTGGGGGTGAGGGGGCATGAGTGGGGTGAGGTGGGCATCAAGTACGATTGGGGGCTGGGGGTGGGGGTTGGGGTGGACACCACGGCTCCAGGTGATTTCGGCGGGTCAGAGTTACAAAGAGAACAGTTCTCAGTTGCTCTACCTGGTTATATAAAGGTAAAAAAAAACAACCTGAGGGTCAGTGGGAAGGTTATTCTAGGGGAAGCTCATTTTTGATCAGATGTTATATATATATTTCATAATCCCTTTCTCATGATGCTTTTACTCGTTTCATTTCACCTACGCGTGGTACGTTCATGCCTTTTTGACCACATACTTGCTTTTTATGATGTTACAGCTTCTTCTTTTAATATCAGTTACGCACTTTGAGCAACAAATGTATGAAGGGTGCTATCCAAATAAAGTTATTATTATGAATAATTATAACAACAACGTCCTCGGAGTCAGAGGACTTCTCGGCAAGCCTGTGTCGGCTCACCCTCCCCCCTCCACCTGGGGCGGTCAGCCAATTTCTGCCCCCCGCGGTACTCTCGGCCAGAGCCGGACTGACGCAGACGGGTTTCAAACCGCGGCTGCAGTAGGCAACTCAAATTCGGGGCGAGTGCTTTGACCGTTGCGCCACCCGGGGCCCGTTAAGGTTTTTCAGGGACAGAGTGCGTTCCTGCAGGATGAGCACATGTGACCTCACTGCCACTTTCTCATAATTGCACCCGGCAATAATTCTTGCCAAATATATATATTCGTTTTGTGCACGCATACATTTTAATAGCGATGCATCAACAGATCTGCCTGTTGCTCCGGATAAGAGCATCTGCCAAATGAGTAAATAAATAAGCAAACAATAATTGCAACAATTTCTCACAACTTTACATTTTTCAGCATTGAATATTGCTTTATCTGCAGTCGGTGATCTTGGGTGAGTAATGTGAGACTCCTCCCCCGTGGCGCAGTCTGCTGATGCCGGCGGCGGTGACTGAATGACCCGCACCTCGTGCAGAATTAAGGTGTTTAATATGCATTTTCCATCATAAACTTTCATAATGAACTTGTCACTGCACGGCTTAATTAGTACACCGCAGTGTCCTGTGCATTTTTTTTGCCTGGCGAGTCTTTTAATAAATTATTACATTCTGCAGCGTCGCACTGAGAGAGACGTTAAATACGGGAAGACACGGGACTGAGCCTGACTCTGTGTACCGCCGGGCACGCGGGACCACATCCCCCAAAGGTCACCTGTGACCCCCATATCGCCTTCGGTTTTGTGAATCAATTGTGACCACAAAGAGGAAGGAAAAAACTGCTGACTAATTCACTCAGTCACCGATTACGAGCCGGCGCAGCTGCACGATCAATCAAGGCGATTAGGGCGGGTCGCACGATCATCAAAAGAGCCCACCCTATAAATAGTGTTGTTGGCCTCAAAGGCATCGTGCATCCCAGAGACCAGGGTTATCTATGGGATAAAATAACATCCTAATCCCAGGCAAATCCGGCCCACGAATCCAAATTCGGTCCTGGTTTTCTTTTCTCTCAGGTAGGTCATTGAGAAATTGGTGCGATATATTGGCCGGAGTGTCCTCACACCCGACTCACAGGTAAAGGGAGGGTGCAAAGAACGGTAACCCTGCCGTAGAATTGGACTGGCTAAGGCTTAAATATACTTCACTTTAAAAGCGCGTGCGCATACGCAAGATGGCCGCCACGCGTATCCTGCGGTCGTTGGGAGCGTACTGTGTGCACGTCCTCAAGACATTGACGTTAGGCGTACGCGAGGTGCAATACGGACATCGTGGGGGCAGGCAAGAAAGCGGAGGTTGGCGGCAAGCCGCTCTGCTTCACCCACTGGCTCACTGTGCGTGTTTTTATGTGTAATGAGCAGGGACACCCGACCAAGCAAGTCATTAAATGTCCTGGCGGACATACGGAAATACTGATGATGCTTGTCATCGTGAATTTCTCTCATCGGTAGAATGAGAGAAACTTACGCTCCGTCGTTACGCCGGGATACACTTAATGGTCTAATACCATCTACACCATCTCCGGTGTTTAGTTTCGTTTATTTGACATTTCGCCCCAAAAAACCTGATGTACCTGTTGGCACCTCTGCCGCTGTTTCTGCCGTCTTCTCAAGATATACATCAAAGCAACCTCCTCCACTGTCGCCACGTTTAATGTTATGTTGTTGTGCGGAATCATCGGAAGTAGTTGTCGACGTATGTCGGCTAGAGACACCGTCTGACCCCGAGTGGATATAGCTTTAAACATCCAGACAGACAGTATGCAGTGGAGTGTGTGAACAATGCTACCATAACGGTGTTGGTTCTGCCCGCAGCGAGTTTCGAACCGAGGGAACTCGACGCGACAAGAGAGCGATTTAGCTTGCCGAGCTAAAGACTCAAGTCTCTAACTCTGGGAACTAATCACACTCTTATCCACATCACTCTCTGTAGTGGACTCTCACGTACCAGAGCTCACCCGCTACACTACTCGCGTCAGGTACGCGTACGCACACGTGTGATTAAGTGAAGTATATTTAACCCCTTTAGGAGTCTCTATTACCTGGTTGTGATGCCTTACCTGGGGAAAGGGGGAGAGGTGTCCTGGAGGCATCCTGGAGAGTGCGGGATGCAGTCACACATTCCACTCTGTGGAGTAATTACTCAATGATTACTCAATGCTAATCAGTGATTATTCAATGATAATTCAGTCATTGTTGAATGTCGATCATATTCTATTTTGTCCTTATTTGGTTTTGCTCACCTGTAGTCTGTAACATCTGCCTTACCTATACTACAATATTTATCAGTTGAAAAATTATATGTCAACGTAGTTTTCTTCCCATATTTTATAATCCCATAAGGGATACCATACGCAACAAACATATATTGAAAAATATATATATTATATAAAAAGACTCCACACATATTTTACAATACATGCCTATATGTTGTTATTTTTGTTCCAAAATATATTATAGTATTATTATATATATGGGAATACTTTGTACAACATATGAAAAGCAGCAATAGTCTGTATATTGTGAAATATATGATTAACTGTATCTTGCAATACATTTAACAATATATTGTATTACATATAACAATGCTTCAACTTTCACCCACATGCCTGCTGTCATATATTGTTGTTATATGTAAGCACATGCTGAAAATGTGGTGAGAACAGCTTTTTTCATTGACATAAAAATTGTAAAACAAAAGTAGAATGGCAACATATTAGATTTCCATACATGGAAAATATATTTTTGTTGCATAAGGGGCGGGTCGTTATCCTGACAGCATGACACGCAAATGATAAAAGAAATGAATTCATTCACCGTTATCTACGGGACACACAAAGGAAAGATGAAACGGTGTCAAAGGGCACTGCAAAAGACTGCGCTGTGCAGTTGCAGTTATTCTGTGGAAGCATCTGAGCCAGGCCAGCTGCCCCCCTGTGGAGCACAAACGGCCCTTTTCTGACGGGTCCATTCTTACATAAACCGCGTCGCGTGGGAAAATAGGCCTCCCGAATTCAGCGTTTCACGCTGCACAGTTCCACCCTCCCCCTCGGTTCGGCGCGAGGCAGGAAGGGAGAGAACGCTGCGTTTCACACGCCAAATTGCAGTTCAAGAAAGGTGTGGAAAGAGTTGTTTTTGTCAAATTGGTGTGAATCTGAGATGGGAAATTAAAAAAAATATACCCTGTATTTTCAGATTGGCTGAGAAAGGGAGCACATTTTAAAAGAAATACAAAAATAAAACCAAAAAAAATAGAAGTGATAGAAAAGGTTTAGGACCCTAGACGTTATTTTGAAAATATATCACTTTGCAATTTTACAGCCACAAAGGGACTCTGTTGGAGGTTTATTTTCCTTTGTCTGACGTATACAGATAGTGAACAAAAAAAAGGGAATGCCAACATGAAGTCACAAGAGTGTTGGGCACTAGCGTCGTTTTTGACTAAACTGGCCGGAAAATATAAAATATCCGGCTGTATACAGTCAATTAATTTAAATTTAATTTAAAAAATACTCGCTCTAGATAAGCACATGCTAAGTGCCTAAATGTAAACATAAATGAGATGTCTTTCCCTCAGAGTTCCACGCTGACATCATCTTGCCTGCCGTTTGCCTGTGACACCTCAGCAAGTCGAGCTGTCTTGGTCACTGAAGCCCCTGCTAAAAGTGCCCCAGCAACCACCCCTCTTTCGACGTCACCCAGGCCTCCTTGTGGCCATTATTAATGTGAGCCATAATTATAGGCAATCAGGCCTGTCCAGAATTCTCATGCAGGACCCGATGCATGTGACATCACTACCTATAACATCAGTACCTGTGACATCACATAAGTACCTGTGACATCACTACCTATAACATCAGTACCTGTGACATCACTACGTATAACATCAGTACCTGTGACATCACTACCTATAACATAAGTACCTGTGACATCACTACCTGTGACATCACTACCTATAACATCACCACCTGTGACATCACTAATTATAACATAAGTACCTGTGACATCACTAATTATAACATAAGTACCTGTGACATCACTACCTGTGACATCACTACCTATAACATCAGTACCTGTTCAGTATTGTTCTTCTTATACAATCTCAATGCATGTAATTCACTACCTATAACATCACTACACGTGCATGGGAAGTGGAAATCTGTTCTGGAAACATAACAATAAATATTTTATATTTATAAAAAATAAATATATGTAAATAAATATATGAAAAAATATGGATTCTTTATCTGCCTGAAAATAAGACATCCACTTCAAAATATGCACCACACGGCTCGGGCAAAGTCTTCAATAACAAAAATAATACTGTGCCTCAAGCCCCCTTTACAAATCTCGCTACTGTATTCTACTTTTACTCTACTGTATTCCTTCAACGAGAGCAATGGAGTCTTTGAGAGCTTCGGCGTGTTGTTATGAGTACAGCAACAGGGACAGGTTTTCTCTGTGCTCTGTATGTCATACGGAACCCAGGGTGAAATGTAAAGACCGGCGTGGATGGGGAAATGATAGAACAGGCAAACATGCTTTTGATCACTTCGGTCTCGATCTGCGTCTCCGCACCAATTTCGGCAGCCACAATGCACTCAGCGCTGCCCGAGGTGCGATAATTATCATATTTGAACGGCAATTTCGCCCTTTGTACAACGTGCGATTTCATGGAACATGACTTCAATGTGAACCAAGAGAATCAGGGACGCTCAGCGACATGCTTCACAGCCATGACTATTGAGATATCACAGCCACTGCATTCGAGCAATCATGACCTCGGGTGTATGTATTAATACAAGGTGTCCTGATCTTAGACCCATGCTGTCATGTTCCGGAAGGTGGAGGCGTGTCGAGCAAGCACTAGTTGGTATCAAATCACTGTTTTTATGTATGAGGGTGTGCGTGACTAACTGTCTGTCTGTGGGCTAGCATGCATTCATCAGGGTACAATTCACTTCCTTTAGCACTGCATGATAATTTTCTGTAAAGTACAGTAATTTTCGGATCCTGGTGGGATCATTTTCCATTTTCCATCTGGCAATGCTGGAACGTGCGGATCTGGCACATGGCTGGAGTGGATGCAGTCACCAGGGATACGGACACTTCTGTCCGCCGGTCGTCAGGGATACGGACACTTCTGTCCGCCGGTCGTCAGGGATACGGACACGTCTGTCCTCCTGTCGCCAGGGATACGGACACTAAACGGCCTAAACTACAATACAAAAACTGAAAACATCAATATTAATTTGAAGGAATTGCTATGGATTGTCATCAACTTCAATAACTTTATTTAACATAACATAACTCATTTAATTCTATTTAATATATATTTTTTTTAATCACAAGCAGTTATGACCACAATTGATATTTGTGAATCAGTTCAAAAAAATCTAACATCATAACTTTTGCATTGCAGGAAGCGTTCAAAATAACTCATTCACTACAACAACAAAAAAAAGAAGAAAATCTTGATCACATCCCTCACTCGATGTAACATAATCCTGAACACAGCAGGCCTTCAGCTTTTCCCCCCGTGCTGGTTTGACATTGCGGGCTGGGGCCAAGAAAGTACGCAGGTTTGACTTTGCCCTACATTATCCCGCCTGCGCTCTGCGCTAATGGATGAACGGCGCCCTGTGCTTTATTTAGTGATGGCAGGGACTCTCCGAGCGCCCGTGCGCTTACTCACTCAGATGTGAGGCAGATGTGAACTTACCCAAACAATACGTTAACGTCCCGGCACCGTCACGGGAAAATCAATTATTTTACTGTAATTAAATATTGAGTCTGAGCAAATTGAAGGCAAATATAATTCTGCATTTATCAGCACACTCAGGCATCCCCATGGCTTTTTAGGAAATTCCATTAGATGAGATTACCACGGGCTCGGAAACCAGGGAATTGACTTCCGCACTCGTGCTAAGTGAACGCGGAAACCCTGGCAACGGAAAATAAACCTCCAGTAACGCGTCAACTTAGAATTACAGAACTGCGCAGCGCTCTTGCGAAAATGATTGGAAATAGTTTATCGCAACAATTGCCTTCCCTATCTAACCGAATCTAACAGACAACATATTCATTAAGGGGAATGTTCACGGAGAAGTGTATGATGTACTAAATTTACATATAGCCTACAGTGTATATATTTTTAACCTAAATTGAACAGCAGAAATTGCACTCTACTGTTCTAGAGGGGTTTTGCTATATGTATGACTGTCCCTACGCAGAAAGCCCTTTAGCCGAGACACTCATTTTGTTAAGTGCCGTAGTAGGAGTAAAGGGAGTTTGAGGATGTGGTGTTCAGTCACTATGGAGATTTCTACTCAGTTTGAGGATGTGGTGTTCAGTCACTATGGAGATTTCTGCTCAGTTTGAGGATGTGGTGTTCAGTCACTATGGAGATTTCTGCTCAGTTTGAGGATGTGGCGTTCAGTCACTATGGAGATTTCTGCTCAGTTTGAGGATGTGGTGTTCAGTCACTATGGAGATTTCTGCTCAGTTTGAGGATGTGGCGTTCAGTCACTATGGAGATTTCTGCTCAGTTTGAGGATGTGGCGTTCAGTCACTATGGAGATTTCTGCTCAGATTTCTGATTTAGCCGTACTTCCGTTTACACAGGTGCGGTGTGGCATAGCGGTGACTCGAGAGGTACAGTCAGATATTCCAAATTGCGAGGGAAAAGTTTGTTTTAAAAATTGTGTACAGTGGTCACATCCCAACACCACCACTGTATTCGCCAGAAACGTGAGAGACGGCAACAAAAAAACCATAATGATTGATTTTATAGGTTTTAGAGGAACAGACCTACAATGACCAGCTACAGACCAGGAGATGTTTTAAGGCACATTAAAAAGTGTGATCACTAATGGTTTTTATCAGTAAGAACTTAGACGGTAGGCTAGCTAGTTAAGGATATTATTCAGACTAGTGGTGCGCATTTTCTGCGGAGATGTATTGCTCAATGTGTGATTGAAATAGGAGAAGAAATAATAATTCCTTGTAGAGTTTTGGCGGTGATGATTATTGTTGTTGTTCACTGTTTGGCGGTCATCCAGATTTAAAACCTATTCTCCTATTTTGATCATCTCAAGCTCTGAAAGTGAAAGAGAATCTTCTTCTCAATGAAGATGAAAAAGTGAAAGCACCACCACTCTTAATTACACTTCCTCGTGGTCCGGGAGGCTAATAGAGACTAGCTCCACTGTGTTCCCACACAATTTCAGACAATTATTGGACCTGAAATGATAATGAAGGAATGTTAATCACCACTTCATCTCTCCAATTCGAGCGTGGTGGGCCCTGCCCGTGGCCTGCAAAGCCTCAATCTGACTGCTCTAGAAATGAATCAGATACCAGAGTCCCCCAATCCATTCCCTGTGAAAAGAGCAATTTCATATATTTTTTAAAAATAAATTTGTTTCCGATTTTTTCGATGTTTTTCTCCCAATTTGATAGCCAATTACACCCTCTATTTATTTAGATTTACCCTCCCCACACGGGTCTGCCGCTCGTCTCTACAAGGCAAGCTAATTCTCAGAGGGCATCAAACTCTGCTTCCTTTGATACGGAATTCGCCCACCCACGTTCTGGAAATGTGCCTTATGTGCTTCACGGCGGACCCGAGCCGGCTCAAACTCCCCCTCCCTGGGGCGGACAGCCAAATACCCCCAATCGAGGCTGACGATCAGGGCCGGTCTGGTAGAGACGCAGGTTTTGAACTGCGTCCCTGACAGGCAGCGCACACCGTATCGGACCAGCCAAGCCAAGCCAAGCCTATGATTGTTCCTACCATGTATTAATGCACATCTTGTAAGTTGCTCTGGATAAGAGCGTCTGCTAAATGATACAAATGTAAATGTAAATGTATACAGTGTGTTAGACCGCTACGCCATCCACCACCCCTGTTGATTTCATATTTTTAATGAATTAATGCATTTTGTTCAGTGACCAGTTGTATCCTTTTTTCTCTCTCTCTTTTTTAAGGCATTGAGGGAAAAATCCTAATTATGTTGCATTGCAAGGCCCGGGTTTGCGGTCATGACCGTCGACAATTCACACCCTTTGTCATTCACGCCACTCTTCTACGAGAAGTTTTCAGAAACCGAGTGACATAATTACTGTCCGACCGCTAAATTGATTTCGGGTTGAGAGAGGCCCCTCGCCCTCTCGCGCGCGCTCGGCAAACTCGCGACAGTAACCACGCGGAAGTGACCGTCCTTGAAATGACGCGCCACGACACGCCGGGACCGCGTCGGAATAACAAAGCGCAGCAGAGCACTCTGGGGTCTCATCTAAAAAAATGAAATAAAAAACGGAACGGAGAGAGTCTCCAACCCCTGCCAAGATTATTTTAATCAAAAGTTAAGTCTATCCTTTTCTTTTTTTCCGGTTCTCGGGGCGATGTTGAATATTTTATGTCCTTCGCGTTCAATATTTCACTCGGAGAGTCTCGATTTAGCCGTCCGCGGCCATTTTGGTCGCCCCGGCTGTGCATTGTGACTCCCACAAGAGGGTTACAAAGTCAAGATTGGGGACAGGGACACACTTAGAACTTATGAAGAGACTGCTTATGGTTATGCAGCTGTGGTTTTGTGTGCGCGAGGCTGGAGTCGCTATGCTGTTGCTGCAGCAGCAGCAGGAATATGTGTTTTTGCACCTATTCTATATATTTTTGGTGCCAAATCTTAACCGTTTGTTGATTATGGATTCGTTAAAATGCACCGACCTGTCACTGGTGTGCCACTGTAATCCAGAAGATGAAAGACTAGTTAGTTTATGTGATTTGTTACGATAATGTCTTGAAGCATACTAATATTTAAAGTAATACTTGCTGGGTAAACCTGTGCATTGCTTCCACTCTTAGAAAAATAACACAGATACATTTTTTTTTTCGACGTCCTTTTCACTACTGTAACATATTCATAGCATAATGTTAATTTCATTTTATTTGTTGCTCAGTAGTAGGGAGGCCAAAAGTTCAAATGTTTACTCTTGGGTCACATTGTGAACATTATTCTACACCCAACTCAAAAAAAAGAAATGCCAGCGGAAGGCTGGAGAGTCAATATTTTCCGTCGTTCGATATTTCAGAAGTCGGATCACACTTAGTCGGCCGAGTGACATCTTGACATCTCCCTCGTAGGGTCTCTTGGCTGATCTACCGCGTTAATATCCCAGTTAAAGATCCATCGTGTGTTTTTTTTCACGCCCAAATGCAATCTGCAACTTTATATATTGCAGATCAATAAAAGTCAATCGATTGAACCTCAATGGATGCGGCTCTGAGTTTTGATCATCATCATCATCATCATCATCATCGTCATCGCCATCATCGCATGCTTCTGGGGAGGCTGACATGTTCTCAATATGTTTTGTTGAGAAATGCTCCTGAGTCCAGTGTGAGGTCAAGAGACCCTGACGGACTGTGATATATAGGACTGTGATAAGCCTGCTCACTTCTCTTGTGGTCTGGAGGGATTTCGAGAGAAGGAATTTCAAACAACGTCGAGCCCCGGAAAAAAATAATGACTGGAGCAAGGGAGGACTCTCCAGGTATCGGGAACAGATTCCACAGGTGTGCAGTCTCAGGTACTGTAACTTTCAACGTACACACACACACATACACTCACATAAACACACACATACACTCACACACACTCACACTCACACACATACACTCACGCACACTCATATACACACACACACACACACACACACATACACTCACGCACACTCATATAAACACACACATACACTCACACACACTCATATAAACACACACATACACACATACACTCACGCACACACACACACACACACATACACTCACGCACACTCATATAAACACACACACACACACATACACTCACACACACTCACACACACACACACACACACACACACACACACACACACACACACACACACACACACACACACACACACACACACACACGCAAACTCAAAAGCCGCAAAGTGCTGAACCAGGATTCTGGGGTGATTCTAGTTCACAGTGTATCGGGTTACAAACTCATTCATTGAACTCAGTCAAGAGGAGGCCTGCTATCTTGTACGAGGCAGGAGTTTCGAAATTGGCCCCCAAGGTTAGATACACTGTAAGCACTCAGTCGATGGAACAGCGTCCAAGGGTAGGAAACTGGGTCAAACTAACTCATTTCCTCCTAATCGTCACGGGAGCGTAAAAGCGCGAGGACGGTCGACAACGTACAACAGAACACAAGCAGGCTGCGGCCGACACTGCATGCCTCTGTAGCCTCCCTCCGCTTTAGCGCCCGGCTGCGACCGCACAGGCGTCGAAAAACGTCAGAAAGGACAGCAGTCGTCCTCACGGCGCACATGCCCGTGCTCCGCGGTTTCGGGGAACGCACATTAAGAGGAGACTCTGTCTGTGTACACCTCCCTCTCGATAGCCCGCCCCCTGACAGCTTGAGGGCTGGCTCACGATTCATTGTGTTGCCGCAGAAGCAATTTTGCCGCTCGGAAACCTGCTGATTTCGGAGGGCGGGTTTGAACAATCTGTGGAGCAGAAATAAACACTTAATTACCATTTTACGTGAAGGTGCTGTACCTTACACACTTACACACACGCACAGACACCCACAGATTTAACATTTTGGGCATTTAGCAGATGCTCTTATCCAGAGCGACTTACACAGTTGACATTTCTTTACATACAATCCATTTATACAGCTGGATATTTACTGAAGCAATTCAGGTTAAGCACCTTTAGCTCAAGGGTACGACGGCAGTGCCCCACCTGGGAAACGAACCTCGGTTACAATCCCAGTTCCCTAACTGTTATACTATACTGCCGAAACACGTACACACACACGCGCACACACTCTCACTCATACACACACTCACACAAACACGCACACACACACACTCACACTCTCACTCATACACACACTCACACACACTCACACTCTCACTCATACACACACACACACACACACACACACACACACACACACACACACACACACACACACTCACACACACACACTCACACACACACACACACACACTCACACTCACTCATACACACACACACACACACACACACACACTCTCACTCATACACACACTCACACACACTCACACTCTCACTCACACACAAAATAAGCGCGGCCTTGTTTCAGGGTGTGAAGAATAGAAACATCAGCTGAATATTAGCTCAGTGTGAAGAGGTTTGGAAGAATGAGGGCTTACACTCTAATCAAATTATTATGAATAATTTCATGAAACATCTTCCACTGCGGTGGACAAAGTCATTCAAAAGCCATCAGGAAGCAGAACTATTAAAATAAAAGTCTATAAGCACATGGAGAGAGCTGAAACTCACCCCAAGATTGTATATTGTTTCGAGAGGTCAAGATCTCCCTCCAGGGAAGACGTGGGGCTAGGGATACAATAACCGAAAATGAAACTGGAATATTACTTCTACTATTTTTTTTTTTGTGTAGAAGCAAGAAATGTAAAAACATTTGGCCGTCTACCAGGCTCATTTTAGTGCACCTGGGTGACCACTGCAACTAATGATAAATGCCACGTGCAGTATGCAATTTAGAACAATTAATCTCAAGAGTGCACTGTTGTGTGGTGTTGCAATTCTGCATGATGCAACCATGTAACATACTTCTGAAACAATGTAGGAGGAGCAGAGGGTGTAAGATTATCTGTGTGGGGAGCAAAGTGTGTGAGGAGCAGTGTGTGATAAATTAGCTGTGTGAGAAGCACAGGGTGTAAGATTGTTTACGTATGTGTGTAAAGGGGATGTTTACAGTGTGTGTAAAGGGGATGTTTACAGTGTGTGTAAAGAGGATGTTTACAGTGTGTGTAAAGGGGATGTTTACAGTGTGTGTAAAGGGGATGTTTACAGTGTGTGTAAATGGGATGTTTACAGTGTGTGTAAAGAAGATGTTTACAGTGTGTGTAAAGAAGATGTTTACAGTGTGTGTAAAGAAGATGTTTACAGTGTGTGTAAAGGGGATGTTTACAGTGTGTGTAAATGGGATGTTTACAGTGTGTGTAAAGGGGATGTTTACAGTGTGTGTAAATGGGATGTTTACAGTGTGTGTAAAGAGGATGTTTACAGTGTGTGTAAAGGGGATGTTTACAGTGTGTGTAAATGGGATGTTTACAGTGTGTGTAAAGAAGATGTTTACAGTGTGTGTAAAGAAGATGTTTACAGTGTGTGTAAAGAAGATGTTTACAGTGTGTGTAAAGAAGATGTTTACAGTGTGTGTAAATGGGATGTTTACAGTGTGTGTAAAGGGGATGTTTACAGTGTGTGTAAAGAAGATGTTTACAGTGTGTGTAAATGGGATGTTTACAGTGTGTGTAAAGAGGATGTTTACAGTGTGTGTAAAGAGGATGTTTACAGTGTGTGTAAAGAGGATGTTTACAGTGTATGTGTAAAGGGGATGTTTACAGTGTATGTGTAAAGGGGATGTTTACAGTGTATGTGTGTTCATGTCTCTGTGTTTGCGGCCATGCTGAGTCTGCTCTGTGTCACGCTGAGTCTCTCAGCGCTTTGCCGTTCTCCTCCTCCTCCTCACCAGATGAGCGGCTGGGGGTTCGGGCTCACAGGGCACCTCCTGTGACTGGCGATTATTTTTGCTTTTTCTTCCTTTTTGTCATCTCAAATTGCAGACACACGGCGTTCCCCAATTTCTGTCCCTGTGTGACCCGCACACAGGTTTATAAACTCTCGTTCTGAGAGACAACACAAGTTTTGGGTTTTTTTGGGGGGTGTTTTGAACCATGCAATTGTATCGTGTTTCTGTTTTACAATAATGAAATGCAATAGTGAATACTAAGACATTTGAGGTACCCCCACTCTGCAATATATATCATACAAACGCACAAATGTAAATTTGCACAAACGCACAAACATATCTGCCTGTTTCTTAAATAGCACTCAAATGTGTTTCAGTGGAATGATAGGGTGTGAAGGTGAGGAGGTAACCTGTGTGTCATTTCAGTTCAATCTCTCAGTGCAGCTTTTGGGATTGGCAGCTTGGCTCTGCTGTGAAAAGGGGAGAAGCCCACGACCCAGTGCACTGGGTACAAACTTTGTTTTGACAGATCTATTGTGTAAACTCGGATAAGCTCCAGGCTGCATGACACTTAACGTTTTATTGCGATGACTCATGCACAGGTGGGCATTTTGAAATTGATTATAAATAAAAGGAGCAGAGTTCATTTTAAGTCATGTTCTTGCACACTGATAGTATAATATTAAAATACAGTACTGTATAACATTTCGGCACTGCAGGTGTAGTTATAGTACAGGTGTAGTTATAGTACAGGTGTAGTTATAGTACAGGCATATAGGGTACAGGTATGGTCATAGATTTGGAATAATAATCAGGTTGTTTATTCAAAACCCTGATGAGACATTGTTGCTGAACAAAGCCCTAACTCTGAATTATGGCAATACATATCCCGCCTGGAAATATGTCAAAAACATTATACTTGGAAAATGTGCCTTCAGAGCAAAAGGCCACATCAATCTGCAGACACCTCCTGATGGACCTGCAGCTGAATGAGTCTGGACGTGACTAATGCCGCAGTAGGAGGTGGTCTTGGCGGGACAGTGGGGGGGGAGGGCAGTCTTTCCACTGGTGCAAAAGAAAAGGAAATACGAGAGCATGGTGATGGGGGACTCTGTGCTCATCTTTCAGATCATACCGAGGTTTTCACTGTTCACTAAATTGGAAACGGGTTTGTGTTATACCTACCTGGTTAGTAAACCCACCGATGTGTATTTGTTTTATTTCAGTCACAAATTAGCTATCAGAAGCAGAAGAAAAAAAACCATTTGAAAAAACACATTAGAAATGATGCAGTTGAAATATATGAATTTTACCAGACAGTACAGATGCAGGCCAATTAGATGTTTCAATTACATATGAGCGTTCAAATTGGGTATGGCTGGGACATAAGTTGTGCCTTCATTAAAAAAATTACTGACAGAAATCATTTGAAATAACCAACAGACCAGTCAAATGCAAAACACTGTCAGCCCACTGTCTCCTCGCCCATATGTATACAATCTGTCTCAGCAGCTGGCAAACCGTCACACACATCTCAGTTGACAGATCATACACATGAGTATTAAACAGTTTCTAATAAACAGCTGAAGACCAAAAATATACGAGTCATATTCAAATTGCCTGTAATTATGGATAGCAGGGCTAGAAGACCAGACTTCTGTGACTAAAGAGGGATGGCTGATTGTTGGGCACATTTGGCAGGAGCTTCAGTGATAAAGACTGCTCAGCTTGCAGGAACAGTGTCTAAGGTGATGTTGTCATGGAATTCTGAGGGAAAAACATCATAAAAAAGAGCAACTGCGGTCGGAGTCGCATACCCCTGGATCGTGATGTCTGCGCATTAGTTTGAGGTGCAAGGTTAAACAGGAGAGCAACTCTTAATAAATTGACTGGAAATTGAAATCTCGGGCGTGATCAGGAAGTTTCATTGAGTACGGTCCGTCGAAAACTCTACAGAGCAGGATGCCATCGTCAGAAGTCATCTTATTAAGTGACTCCATGTTGGTTTCTCCACCTTTTTGGCCTCTACCTGTATATGTATAATTTTCAGACAAAATGTAATATTTGTTTAAGGGCCTCCGTGACATTTAGACATTTAGAAACAAATATTTTTGTGTACATTGTTGTAACACAGGCGTGAAATTGGCACGACATAATCCGTGTTATCCGATTGCCTCATCACAAAAGGAAGGGGCAGAAAAACCCCAGCTCTGGCATGGCGTGACGTTTGAGCGATCTAATAAAAAAACGCTTGAGGGTAGAGGCCCATTTCCAATATTAATATTCACCCAGGGCGATATTCAATATTAATACCGATGGCGACAGTGACAGGCTGAGTGCGGGGTGGCAGGCCTGACACAAATCGACCCGCCACCGCCACCTGTGTGAGCAGGTATGAAACGTGCCCGGAGCCACAGTGGGACCCGCCACAGACGCGGCCCACGGCCATTTGCATTTCAAAACAAAGAATTGTGATGACGCCGGACTTTCTGCAGCAGCTACATCGGTTACTTTCTCTCGTTTTCGGCGTGTTTGGGGGGGAGTCACACCTCTCGGTACCTCGGGAGACTGCGCCGAGGCCTGATCCTCCGGATTAGGGTAAAAGGGGGACACGAACACTTTCTGATACGCCGTGGGAATACAAGAATTCAGAAATTCATAATTAAAGTGTCAGATGGCCAACGGTGGCAGGATAACGGTGCAGCAAGTTAGCTAGCTGGCAGAGGAAGAAACGGGTGAGTTTTTCAAAAAAGTTTTGCTCAAAGGTTTTCTTTTGTGCACGGTGCAGTCAGTCAGCCGGTCCCCGGTGGGGGTTGGTGACACAAACGGGACAGTTTCAGAGGGGGGGGGCAGGCAATGGGAGGAAGACAGGAGGTAGGAGACAGGATTCCCAAAACACTAATTTAATGAACGCTCCTTTCAAAATACCCCCCCCAAAAACTTTGAACTTGCAGCATGTTCTAACCGACGTAGCCTACAGGAAATGCAACAAATAAAAACAGGTTTGGAGAGAGACACAGAAGCACAAATACGTGAGCCGAAAGGGAAGGAGGCCTTTCCGAGCGAAACCGCCTGGGAATGAAAGTGAGGCACTTACGGGAGAACGATGAGTGTTGGGGTTTTTGGAAGAGGTCCGCTTTTAGTTTAATTGGCTAAATGAATGACAGCCGAGGTGAGCTTCTCTCCTTTGCTGTAAGTGCTTCGGGGTTGTAAAAAGGCGCTATATAAGGGCAATCCGTTGTAAGTTATCATCATTATTGTTATTATATGTGTAGGATGGCACACAAACTGACAAAGTGGAACAGTTGTGAAGGGGGGCACCTGAATCACAAAAAAACCATGCAAAACAAATTTGGCAATGCTGAAAAATGTCCTAAAACGGCCACCGTACGTGCTGCCCGGGGAGATAATGACATGACACTGGAAAGGGAAACTGACCCTTGGAGCACGTCACAGAGGCTAAAACTGGATTAAAACTGAGAGAAAGAGAGAGAGAGAGAGAGAGAGAGAGAGACAGCACACCTACAGCGGCTTGCAGGGAAGTGTAAAGAGAGTGGAGGAAAACAGTCAATTATTCATGGCGGTGTTATGAGCTCCTGTCAGGCAAAGGGGGCTCTGCACACACAGGCTATTGGAGTCACATCTTACGGAAACAGGCTCAAAATGAGAGCCCGTCACTGGGCTGGACCTGCATGACAACAGGGTGCGCTCTGGTCTCCAGCGGTGCCTTCTGTCGCAGACTACAGCGGAACACAGTGGAAGCACAGCACAGGGCCACTGTGTTTTACACAGTACCAGAGCATTGGCATTAGCGCAGGGTCACTGTGTTTTACAGTCCCGGTACATTAGTGCAGGGTCACTGTGTTTTACAGTCCCGGTACATTAGCACAGGGCCACTGTGTTTTACAGAGTATCAGTACATTAGCACAGGGCCACTGTGTTTTACAGTCCCGGTACATTAGCACAGGGCCACTGTGTTTTACAGAGTATCAGTATATTAGCACAGGGCCACTGTGTTTTACAGAGTATCAGTACATTAGCATTAGCACAGAGTACCAGGGCATTGTGATACACACACATACACGCATGCTCATGTGTGTGTGTGTGTATGTGTGTGTATGTTTGTGTATATGTGTGTGTGTGCCTGTGTGCTTTTGGCTGAGGTCCCACCAAACACCCACAGCACGTCAATGTAGAATGCCGCGACTCAGCAATTCCACTGCTCCGTGCTTATCTGGGATTTGCATGAATATATCACACATAATGGCAGTGCACACAGCAACAGAGACCCCTTCAAAGCCCTATAGGCCAGCCCGCAATAGCACACCTAATTGGGGCAGTGGGGAGAAGGGGGTGGGGGGGTGGTCTAATTAGGAGTTGCTGAACACTGGGCAGTGGGATAGCACGTACACAAACTGACATGACTGTATATATATATATATATATATATATACAGTATATGTGTGTGTGTGACATGGGAAAATGTAAAGAAGAGAATTAGCCATGCAGTAGTGTAATTCTGACGAATGAACACGTTCCCTCTCTTACGGTGGCCCGTGCAAACCACAAAAAGCATTAAGAAAAGCATAAAAACATGTGCAACAATGCGTGCTGATTTCTCTGATGGGAAACTAGACATTTCCAGTTATCATCCTTCTGCCCCTGCTGTTCTCCAATTTCCTGCCATGGTTTAGGTCCACTCAACCCCTTAAAGTTGGGGGTTAAACACCAATAAACACAAAGCCATTCTGAGTGATCACATTCGTCCTGTGGTGAAGCATTTCTATCCTGATGGGAGTGGTCTCCTCCAGGATGACAATGCCCTCATCCACAGGGCATGAACAGTCATTGAAAACGATGTTAACCATATGCCATGGCCGTTTCCGTCACCAGATCTCAACCCAATTGAATACTTACGGGAGATTCTGGAGCGGCGCCTTAGACAGCGTTTTCCACCACCATCAACAAAACACCAGATGAATTTCTTGTGGAAGAACGGTGTTGCATCCCTCCAACAGAGTTCCAGACACGTGTAGAATCTAAGCCAAGGCTCACTGAAGCTGTTCTGGTGGCTCGTGGTGGCCCAACGCCTTATTACAGTGACCCTTTATATTAGCGTTTCCTTTATTTGGGCAGTTACGTCTTAGCACACTGTTCTCGGTGCTGTAGCACGGAACACTGTGCCTGGTGCCATCATATTAATATTCTTCACGACGTAGTAGTCCGGAGCACCAACGAGGGTGACAATAACCGCACTAATGCACAGAGCACAGTCCCCATTGCGTTTTACTCATTGGTCCCAGTTCGCCAGCCCCCTCTCAGCGCTTGTTTTCCACACTGGCGAGAGCACGCAGATCAATGGGAGCTGCTCACTTTGCAGCCGGCTGCAGCACGCGAACGGCGTATTCTTCACCCTGCGCGATTCACTTCAAGAACAGCGGCGCCACTTAACGTGCCACTTGAGTCTTACCTTGCTGGTGAAATGGTCCCGCTTCTTCTTTTTTTCTTTGAATTTTTTTTATTTTGTTTCAGATCTTTTCTCCCAATTTAGCAGCCAATGCAACCCTCTATTTATTTCGATTCGTCCTCCCCTCAGGAGCCCGCCGTCCGGTTCGAGCTATTATCCCCGAGGCCGGCAATGATCCGCCTCCTCCGAGACGGAACTTCGCCCACCTGCTCTTTAGGAACGCCCTACTGCTCCTCGACGAGCTCGTGCCGACTCTCCCTCCCCCCGCCCCCTGGGGCGGACAGCCCGTCGCCGCTCCCGATCGGGCCTCCCGCTTCGGACTGACGCAGTCGGGTTTCGACCGCGATAGGTAGCTCACACTCACAAAGTGCCAGCCAATGCGGGTGCGTTACACCGCTACGCTATCCGAGGCCCCCTAATGGTCCATCTTCTAGACAGACGCCGTAACTACTGTATAATGACTAAGAGACAGCCCCTTCCCTGAGAGAAGGGGACAGCAGGGAGCGTGCCCATTGCTGATGTGACATCCCTCTTACGTGATCAGGTGACAGACATCCTGTGGCTAAAATCACATGGGGGTGGTGGTCATACACAGAGAGATGGATGAGGAGAAGCGATACACTTATTGCTTATTCTATGATATACTGTATTTTTTTGTATCATTGTGTGCATGAATGCCTGAACACACACATCAACTGGAATTGTGGATGAATACACTATTGGCAGAACGAAATATTGTGTGCAAGAATGATACCTCAAAAAGAAAAAAAGGAAAGAAACCCCTCTTGGGAAGAAGCCAGGGTTGGATCGTACAAATGTCTTTGTGGCTTGCATTCCTAACGTTTTCGAAATTCAATCGGAAACTCAAACAGCTTGGGGGCGAGAGGCAGGCCCGAGGAGGGTGAGGAGACGGTCGTGGCGGTGAAACCGGGCTGGGAATGAAAACCTCATGGAATGGCGGCGGGGGGGGAAGAAAAGAGGCAAGGCCGCGGCCGCCGGAGCCCGAGAGCCAATCAACCATCGCCGAGTCCCGGCTGTCACCACGGGCGACCGGGGGAAGGGAGATTGACGAGTCAAAGGGCAGAGATGCTGCCTCCATGCAGAGGAGCGCTGGCGACATCCATGGGGAGCGGAGACCCAGGCGCCCCCGTATTCATGAAGAATCGCAGAGCAGGAGCGCTGGTCTGGGACCAGTTCTGCCTTTTAAGCTCATTGTGGATAAGGTTAAGTAGAACACTGATCCTAGATCAGCACCTACTGTGGGCCGCAATCACGGAAGTGGACATGGAGCCTAAACTGGTTGAGCAAACTAGATCATCTGTTTATAAAGTTTTACAGTATATGCTGTGGATGTGGATCGCCTATCTCGATCCCTGTATGAAGTGGACGGCCTATCTCCAGTCCTGCAGGGCTTGTATGGTACAGTGAGCACCATAATTCATTGGACAGTGACACATTTTTTGTTATTTTGGTTCTGTACTTCTGCACTTTGAGTTTGAAAGGATACAATGACAATTGAACATGCATTTTACATGCTGAAGAGGAGACTGAAGGCAAAACTCCCCAAAACAAGCAGGAACTGAAGATGGCTGCAGTACAGGCCTGGCAGAGCATCACCAGGGAAGATACCCAGCGTCTGGTGATGTCTATGCGTCGCAGACTTCAAGCAGTCACTGCATGCAAAGGATATGCGACCGAATATGAAAAATGATTACTTTATTCTACATTATGTTAAACTGTCCAATGAAGTATGGTGCCTGAAAATGGGGGGGGACTATGTACAAAAGGTTCTATCATTTCTAAACGGTTCGTCCGATACGGATGAAAATACCCTCAAATTAAAGCTGACAGTCTGCACTTCAACCTCACTGTCGTTGTATCCTTTCAATCTCAAAGTGCTAGAGTACAGAACCAAAAGAACAAAAAATGTGTCACTGGCCAATGAATGTATCTAATCCTGTGTAAAGTGGATGGGCTGTCCTTGGTCCGGGAGCGTTCGCTGTGAATTTCAACCTCACTTGGCGCACACAAGGGGGATGCCAGCTTCAGTCTGAGTGCTGGACTCCCGCGTGTACTCCGTTTGACAGGTTCCGATAAGTCACCGGAAAAGGGCCGACTGGCTTGTGTCAGTGACACTTTGCCAACGCCGCCGAGTGAAGCAGTCGCTCATAATTCTTCATCGATAGAACAGGCCATAAACATATACATTTGTTGAACACTGAGCTGGGAAACATTGTCATAAATTTCGAGGAAAAGTGAGACAAATTAAGGCGAGTCGATACGAGCTGAAACGGGGAAAATCGATTGGAGCCAGCTGGGGTATTGGCGACATGTAATCATAAAATGGTGAGAAAATACTGAGAGCAGAAGAGTGCAAACATCCATCCATCACTGTCCTGTGTGTGTGTGTGTGTGTGTGATAGAGACAGTACCTGTGTGTGTGTGTGTGTGTGTGTGAGAGTATCTGTGTGTGTGTGTGTGATAGAGAGAGTATCTGTGTGTGTGTGTGTGTGTGTGTGTGTGAGAGAGTATCTGTGTGTGTGTGTGTGTGATAGAGAGTATCTGTGTGTGTGTGTGTGTGTGTGATAGAGAGTATCTGTGTGTGTGTGTGTGTGTGTGATAGAGAGAGTATCTGTGTGTGTGTGTGTGTGTGTGTGATAGAGAGAGTATCTGTGTGTAGGTGTGTGTGCGTTAGTGTAGGTGTGTGTACGCATGTGTATGCATGCGTGAGCGTGTGTCCATATGACTGTGTGTGTGTCTCTGTGTGTGTGTGTATGTAGGTGTGTGTGTGTGTATGTAGGTGTGTGTGTGTGTGTGTGTGTGTGTATATGCATGTGTGTGCGTGTATGTATCTGTGTGTGTCTGGTCTTATCCCACACTAAATGCACAGGCTTCATGTGGAGCATTGGCGCTGTGATTCTAACGGTGAGTACCAGCAGTGTAACGGACCCAGCAGCGAGTGGACCTGCTCAGCGACAGACCTTCCTGAGAACACTGTCATCACCAACTCCCACCGCACCTGAGGTCTGGCGCCGTTACCACGGCGACTACACACCCCTGCATTACAGGCGTCAGCCTGCTGGAACAAAATGCAAACTGCCCATGTTCTATTAATGTCCTGGAGGATGTTTTTTTTTTTTTTGCCAGAGGGAGAAAGAAATTACAAGTTAAAAAGACATGTCAGGGCCCATTAACACGCGTTAAAGCCGTGTCTTCTTTGTCTTCACGCGGCCAGCGTTAAAAGGCAATGTGCGTGAACGCAGGGAGCATATGGCGTGTTAAATTTACACATAAAACGCGCCCGCTTCGCTGGCGGATCATTTTGATCATTTGCCGGCGCTATCATATTTCCTATGGATGTAGGCCAAAGGACCACAGTCGAGCAGCGAATCAAAGTACGATACAGATGTGCTCTTTACCCCCCACGTTTCTTTAAATTCACGTTTAAGTGTAAATTGAGTGGCCGAAAACATTAAGAAAGCCCACGTGCACGAGGGGGCCTGGGACTCCTGTTCTCACCAGTGTAAACCGTGCTGTAGTGGATCCAAACGCACTGGTGCGTAGATGCCGCTGTTTTTCGTTAACGAGTTAACATCATCGACAAACTAAAAACGAGCATCAAAAATAAAAGGAAATAATTATAGGCCTAAGCGATAATAAAAATTTAGCTCAAGATGACATAACGATGACATTTTTTATTTCGACAATTATTACTTTGATTTCCTGTAGGAAGCAATGACTTTATGCTCACAAGAATATGGCTTTCAATTGACACCGAAGGTGCTTAAGACTTTAAAATAGCTATAATAATTTAGTAACACTTCCCTTTGAAATAATATGCATTTTTTCAAGCAGGTCTTCCTCCTTGATGTCTTGATGAGACGGGCACCTGAAATTGTATCGCCCTCAAAAGCAGCAGCAGCTGCGCTTTTTAAAATTGTAATATTCGCGTGCGTCTCCTTTTAACTGGTTATAGGGCATCGCACCAACAGCCACGCAACCACCCCCGGACATTCCTCCCGAAACGATATTCCACTGGAGATTTCATTTTGTGTACTTGTTTTTAATAAAATGCAAAACAACAACAAAAAAGCATTAGCACTTAACTGAACTGTATTTCATATTTTCATTTCCGCCAGTAAGACGTTACTTGCACACAATTGAAATGTCTCGTGGTACGGTCTCCAGCTGTCTGATGACCCGCTCGGGGGCGATTGGCATATTGCTTTGCACATCTCCAAAATTATCACGTCTTTTTTTCTGCTCTTCAATCTTATCCTGCTTTCAGAAAAAAAGAGATGAATTCATGACGAGAAAGCGCTGAGCAGGCTATTGTGCAATTCTCGTGACGCTGGCCATGGCGGGAATATATAGGATAGCTACATCTAGTACAGGTGCCCACTTTCTCAGAAAACCCATGCTAAATCCACGCACTTGAAAAAACTACAACCTTAATTTAAGTAGTTGTAGCATTCACAACGATGCAGAAAATAAGATACATTGGAACGAACAAATGGACAAAAATTAATTGGTGAGTTGCAATGTCGCTATTTGTTTTTTTTTATTATCATTATAAAGAGTGAAACTACTGGCTTCTCAAGTGTGCGACTTGAGCATGTGTTTTTGAGAAAGGAGAAGGATCTTTATTTGCCATGTTGCACACAGTTTTTACACAGGGTAATTGGAATGTATCTTTCCGCATACCTCTCCTAGATGCACACACACCATCAGAGAGGTCAGAGCGCAGGGTCAGCCATAGCACGTCGCCCTTGGAGCAGTTTTAGGGGTTCAGTGCCTTGCTCAAGGGCACTTCGGCAGTGCCCCAGGAAGTGAACTGGCATCCCTCCGGTTTTCAGCTCATAGTTTTTTCGCTGGCCTTCCTGGGATTCGAACCAGCAACCCTCCGCTTGCCAGCCTGGATCTCAGTCAAAGTTGACACATTCACGCTCCAAGTTGGATCCTATAGATTGACAGGCCTAAATGAAACTGTGATGATGCCCCCTCGTCGTACCGTATATGCATGGTGTTCAGCGGAGGTGGCACTGAACACAACCAGCTATGAATGGACATGCTGAAACACTCAGGCACCAAAGGATTTGATGGAGGATCAAAGCCCTTTTAAACACGAGCTATCATGACAATATAGTCTGCTAGAGGTGCCCGGTGCCACAAGCACTGTGCAGACAAAGTTTGTGCCTCCAGCCTTTGCTGCCCACAGCTGTTTATATACGGAAAATTTGCACGGAAATTGCGTGTCTAACCTAAGCATTGTCAGCGCAATGCTCTACCTACGGAACCACGGAGAAACAACTTTTCTAAGAAGGGATGGGTCACAGAAAATGTACAATACAATGCAAACAATTTGCTCAGAGCATTTTCCATGATGTGTGTATTTACCGTCGTTAGACAGACAACACACAGTGACTGACTGCTTGCGTGACGTGCGCTTGTTTGCGGAGGACCTTCGTGGAACTGTTTAGGATTTTGCGGCGCAAGTCAGCTCAGAATTGTATTTTTGCTACAGGCTATTAAAGTTCATGGTTTGCAAAGGTTTCAAAGCCCAAAGTCAACCTGGAATGAAATACATTACGGCCGAAAGCAACAGTAAGACAAATTGTTCATTTTTTCACAAAATTGCCAGTGGTGCCCTTCCAAGACAAGCAATTACATTTTTTAGTTTTTTTGTTTTGGTCCGTACTCAAAAGTCAGAGGAAACGCACCCAGCTCATCACAAAGGAGGTTGGGCCACTGCCCTGAGAGTTCCACATCGGAATATCGTCGGACGGCCAGACTCCAACCTGCCAGATGTCAATAACTTCAGTTTAATGAAAAAAAAAGGCGGGAGATTCTATTGGATTCTATTTCAATAAGAGGGAAAGTAGGCGAGCCGGTTTTAGCTGGTTCCTTTTTTCTATAGATACTACAAAAGATCAATGTCATCTCCTGTTTTTTTAACATTTTTATTTGTTTCAGATTTTTTCCAGTTTTTCTCCCAATTTGGTAGCCAATTATACCCTCTATTTCTTTTGATTTGCCCTCCCCCACGAACTCTCCACCCGTCACTACGGGGCAAGCTAATACCCTGAGTCCGGCAATGATCCAGCTCCTCCGTGATGAAACTAGAGACACCCTTCGCGCTTCTCAGCGAGCTTGTGCCGGCTCACCCCTCCCCCTGGGGCGGACAGCCAATCGCTGCCCCCAGTTGGGGCTCCCGGCGAGAGCCGGATTGGTGCAGTCGGGTTTTGAACCGCGGCTGTAGTGGACAACTTGTATTCCCAAGAGAATGCTTAGACCGCTACACTACCCTAGGGCCCTTCATCTCCTGTTTTAATTGTCTGTTCTTCCTGTAGCAGATTCAACCTCATTGTCTCCTTGCCTCCCTTGTCAGGTCTACAACCTTATGGTACTATCGGTACTGACTGAACTATTGAGCTATGACGCTGGCTAAAAATCAGATTTCTGGAAGCGGATCTCACAAACTGTAATGTCACTTTCCAGTTGCGCTAGGGTGGGGGTTTATAAACTCGTTCCCGGGGACCCACTGTGTGTGCTGGTTTACACTGTGTGTGCTGGTGACCCACTGTGTGTGCTGGTTTACACTGTGTGTGCTGGTGACCCACTGTGTGTGTGCTGGTTTACACTGTGTATGCTGGTTTTTGTTCCAATCATTATTGAAACCTCTGACTTGTAGCTTTTAATTGTTCTAAATTAGGCACTATTAATTTCTATGAAAGCATGATTTACTCTCTTAAGGCCATATTGTCAGAAATAGCTATGCATGCCATGGACAGTATTTATGTCCCATATTCACATTCTAAATCAGCCCCTCGATTTCTGAAATGTGCTATATGACGCACGGTTCCTATAGAAAGATATTACCTTTTTAATTGATTCAATTAAAACCGTCGCAATAAGTTAGCAGGGGTTTTCCTCAGCCCTTTCGCTCAAGAGCGCCTCCTCTGGTCCATCGGGCACCTGCGGCCTGCCTGTGCCAGCTGCGCATGAAGCGGACAGTCCCATTGGCTGCGCAGCTCAGTTGACGGACCGCTGAGCGAATAGAAACAGCAGCTTCAGGTACCAGTCTGTGCTAGTTTTAAAACCGTGATTTGAAACCCGATGGCGTCAGTCCGACTCTGGCCGGGAGCCCCGATCGGGGGCGGCATTTGGCTGTTCACCCAGGGGGTGGGGGGAGGTAAAGTCGGCACAAGCTCGCCGAGGAGCAGTAAGGCGTTCCTAATGAGCAGGTGGGCGAAGTTCCGTCTCGGAGGAGGCAGATCATTGCCGGTCTCGGGATATTAGCTTGACCCAGAGGACGGGCGGTGGGCTCGTGAGGGGAGGGCGATTCTAAATAAATCGAGGGTTGAATTGGCTACTAAATTAGGAGAAATTAGAAACAAACAAAAAAATTGAAAGAAATGTGATTTTTGTTTTATAACGCACTGAAGTCATAACTTTATTGCCTTACTTACTCTCTGTTTAGTATCCTTTAGCTAAAAGAAAACAAGTAAGGCAGGCATTAAAAAAAAGAAAAGAAAAAAGCCCAGACATTTTTAACAGTATGTACAGGCCCTTAAAATGATGTGTAGCCTAGTTCTGGGCGCTGCTCGGAAATATAGTGCGACAACGGTAAACGCCAACCGAGTCGCCGGGCCGCCCAGCGCCGGGGGAATGAATCAGACGTGCCTCCTGTGTGCACCCCCCAGCCGGTGAACTGTGTGTGAACCGGCACTTCTTCATCCGCAAGGTCGGGCCTCAAGGTCACGCCGGTGTGATGCACAGGCCGGCCTTTCCTGCGGGCCGTTTCGGGCGCCACTAGTGTCGCGGCGCAATCATCCACACCGGCTGTAATGGGCCGTTCAAAACCGACGCCTTTCAGAATATCAAGCAGATCTTTTTATCAAATTTCCTTTCACATTTTTTCACATTTTTCTCCCAATTTAGTGGCCAATTCAATTACACCCTCTATTTATTTCCATTCGCCCTCCCCGCACGGATTCGCCGCTCGTCTCCGTGAGGCGAGCTAATTCTCCCCCAAAAAATGTGTTTTTGTCACCTTCAATAGCACACCCTCTGGGATAAGATTATGGGGACTTTTTGTTTTTGGCGCGTGGGATAATGGCCCCGGCAGCGATGGGCTCGGATGCATATTATGTGGTTAATGCCCCTTCAATTTAGGAACAGTAGATGAATGTGTCACATTTAAAAAAAACTTGTACAGGGACTTAGTCGAACCCAATTTCTTTGTGCAGTTGCCTAGTTATTGTAAAAAAAAAAATTGAAATGGATGCTTCAAACTCGGCTGCTCACAACACAAGCCTTCTCTTTGTCTCCGCCGAGCACTTCAAGCAGAAAGAGCTCGCTAAAATTAAATTAAATTAAAAACACACTGGTGCCTGGGCAGACACAAGCACATGTTGGAATTTCAGTTTCTAAGAACTGCACTTAAAAGAACGTGTTTTACATTGTTAAATTGGTTGCAGCTAAGTGATCACCCCAGGCTTAAAATGGTTCTGAAACACCTTTTCAGAATATAAAAAAACATGTGCTTGGATGGGCTAAATGGCCTTTTATACTCATTAAAAGTTCTTATGTTTTTTAAGAAAGAAAAAAACTTAATTAAATATTGTCCTGTCAGAGGAGTGGTGACAGGTAATTTGCATATATATGACAAAACAACATTTGAGAAACAATCTTTCTAAATCTCCATCAAATGCTCCTGAATATACTCAACAAATATTGCACATTAAAAACAGTGACACCATCTTTTTTTTCTGTGTGTCACGATGTGTCACGAGCCCTTTCCACGTAACCTTTGACCTTTGACCTAGTGACAGTGGCTCTGTCTTTCTTGTTCTCTCTCTTTCTCACATGTCATTTACACATATGTACAGGTAACTGTCAAAGTAAAGGAAACACAAACATAAAAGTCTCTTAATAAGGCATTGAGCCACGAGCCACCAAAACATCTTCAGTGTGTCTTGCCATAGATTCTAGAAGTGCCTGGAACTCTATTGGAGGGATGCAACACCATTATTTCACAAGAATTCCTTCATTTGGTGTTTTGTTGATGGTGGTGGAAAACGCTGTCTCAGGCGCCACTCCAGAATCTCCCATAAGTGTTCGATTGGGTTGAGATCTGGTGACTGAGACGACCACGGCATATGGTTTACATCGTTTTCATGCTCATCAAACCATTCAGTGACCGCTCATGCCCTGTGGATGGGGGCATTGTCATCCTGGAAGAGACCACTCCCATCAGGATAGAAATGTTTCACCACAGGATGAAGGTGATCGCTCAGAATGGCTTTGTATTTATTGGTGTTTACTTTGCCCTCTAACACCTCAAACTAACAGGGGGCGATTCGGCGACGAGCTGCCGGAAATGCATTGATTCTCTATGAGAGTGGGCAACTTCCGGCGACTTCCGCCGACTTCCGCCGCTTGACCGATTGGCCGATTTGTGTGCGTGGCGGCGACACAGAAAAGTTGAAAATTCTGAACTTTCGGGCGATATCGCCCGGTAAGAGCCAATAAAATTCATGTCTTGCTCTTTTTACCTTCCACGCGGAAACCAACACAACACCGAAATTTTGTTCCTAGTTCTGACACTTCAACATGAGTGAGGAGAAACTGTTAACAGCGGTCTGCAGTACCCCCATACTTTATTTAATCCTAAAAGCATAAATATTTATAGCTAGCTAAACTTATATGGCCTACATACATCTTATTTAATGTTTGTGTTGGTTAAAAGGCTATTTTTTATCGCATGGGTACGTTTGGAAAAACGTTTGGAAAATGTACCAGAGACAAATTGCGAGCTGTTTCCAGCGCAAGTAAATGGCCGCAATTGCAAAAAGCCTTCTGAGTTTGAGTTTGCGGTTCATAATTGAAGGAAACAATACTGCTAGCCAACTAATATTTATAATAAAGATTCTCAAAATCTATGATGAACTATTCGTTTACCATGCACAAATTTTGTAAGCACGTTGGAAGCATTTTTGAGGAAGCCAGTCAAGCGTGGTGAACGCCCACTGGGCGATTTATTCGCCTAGTATCGCCCCCTGTTAGAATGCGGGGTTAGGGGTTGAGTGGACCTAAACTGCCAGAAAAATACACCCCACACCATAACAGAGCTGCCAGAACCCTTCATTTACTCAAGTGTTTCTTTTATTTTGGCAGTTACCTGAATGTATTTATATATACAGTATATATATATATATGCATATCCTTTTTCATAAATATTGGTGTTTTTGTGTTTTTATTCCAGTGCTTCTCTGCAACTTCCCTCCTCCGTATGAATACATTACATTATGAAAGCGCGCGGTATAGATTCAACAGCATAATACAAAGTTCATTCGTTATTTCCCAAAGATATCACGCCAATCTTGCAAACTCAACTCGACACAAAACACAACGCCTCAGATTTGAATGCATGAATAAATAAATGAGTGAAACGTCATTCATAAAGTTCTTCTCGAGCACTTTGCTCAAAGTGCTTCACGACCAGCACAAAAGCCCCCAGAAATGATAATATGGTACGGGGGCGAGCTTACCAGCTCCCAGGACTTCTCTTCCAAAACTTCAGCGCTTCAGGGCTTCCATAGTTAGTTAGCTAGTTAAAGGAACAAAGCCTCATTTCTGTTTGCTTTTTTGAATGCAGATCTTTAATTGGTCTTTTGTTGAAGACACAGGGGGTTTATCAGCCACCTATTTAGCATGTAAGAAGCTCTGTGGTCCACTCTGCTCACTGTGGGGCATGAATTTATTTATCTAAAATGCTTTGTCTTAGACTTCTCTTCAAACGAATCCATACCGTCTGTCTCGGGCCAGTGGGGCGTTCATTAATGTTGTATGTACCTGGTGCTCCTCTTCTCCCTTGGAATCGGGAAAAAAATGAAAAAAGGAGGTCAAGCCGCAAAGCCAAGAGCGTTCCGCAATGCGAAAGAGTGACGTAAGAACCATCGATGGAAATGTGATCGCAGACAGCTTTTTAATCCTCCCCTCCTGCCCATCCTCTGGTGTCAGGAGCAGAGTTTATATATTATTATTATTATTATACACTATTATTTGCACATAATTAAATCACACATTATTATTATTGACTTTCAGAGTTTCAATCCTCAGCTTCACTTTAGCTTGGGGAGCAGAGGATTCTGGGATTTGTTGGGGATAGGACACTTCCTGAGCCCACGTGGGAGGCAAACCAAGCGGTCATTTTAGGTTCTTTCCAGTATCATTTTTATGTTGTGAAATACTTCAAAACTTCCCTGGGCGAGATTGGTACATGACATGCATTTAACTTGCAAGGCGAAAAAAATTGTGATCGAATCATGTGATTGCGCGAATCATGTTTTCAACTGAAAAACTTCAGCCATAATTATGTAAAATATTTCCATGCCCTCTACGTACCCCTGTTTAGTTTAGGATTTAGCTGTGGGAGAACAAAAAGTCAACGTTTTTTTCTATTTTTTTTTTGCCCTTAAAACTAATTTAAATATCCACACAAACCTGACATGTATTTCCGCAATACCATAAGATAAGACAACAAAGTAATTTAAAATGATGACAAGAATTAATCCCATCAAATAGACAGGGTTTTAATGGAGTCACAGGGGATTGTTCTAGTTGGATTGTTTGCTCCCAGCACTTTCCAGAACACACTCAGTGCTACAAATTTATCCTGACCTACAGGCAGTGGCCAAAAAGATGGAAACACCTATATGATACAACTATGGCATCCTGCTCTGTGGTTCTGTGTGGCTCAGTAGGTAGAGCATGGCACTGACAACGCTTAGGTTGTGGGTTCGATTCCCACTGAGACCACATATACTGAAAAATGTATGCATTCACTACTGTAAGTCGCTTTGGATAAAAGCGTATGTTATGTTATGTTATGTAGAGTTTACGACGGACCATTCTTGATTAAGCTGCCTGCTCACACTCTAGATTAAAATGTGCAATTGAAATTAAGAGTCGTTCGCCCGTGCAGCCTTGCACCTCAAACTAACGCACGGACATCGTGATCCAGGAGTATGCGACTCCGACCACAGTTGCCCTTTGCTGGTGATGTCTTAACCATCACCTTAGACACGCTTCCTCGTGAAACATCAGCAAGTTGAGCAGTCTACATCACTGAAGCTCCTGCTAAACGTGCCGCAACAATCACCCGTCTTTCAAAGTCACTGAGGTCTCTTCTTCTAGCCATAATTATAGGCATCCGGGCCTGCCCAGAATTTCTGTACATGACCCTGAGCATGCTGGGATGTCGATTGCTTCATTAACTCAGGAACAACACCTGTGTGGAAGCCCCTGCTTTCAGCACTCTGTGTCCCTCGTTTACCCGAGCGCCTCCCCCTTTCGGCCACGACCGGTACTGCACAAGAAACCATCTTAAATAAAGTACTTTCTGAGACTGAAGACATTAAGCGTCTTATGTGTTTCTTCATGAACCATCTCTTCTAAGGTCTGAAATAAAAGATAATTATCCCTGTGACACGGAGAGGTGGAGGGAGGAGTGGAGAGGGCTGCGCCTCCCTTTTGGCTGCTGTCAGGTGTTCCTGTTCCCTCCCACAGCCTGGAGAGGACTACAGGGCCTTGGACAGCAGCGGCCTCACTTACAAGCAGGCTCACCTGGGGCTAATGAGCAATCACCTCAGCTGTGAGCCATTGCCTTTATTAGGCCTTTATAAAAGCACAGCCTGCCATGCCTGAAGACAGAGTTATTGGGGCATGGAGGAAGAAGTGCGGTTTTTGGTTGCTGTTTCTAGTTTGATTTAACTGCTTTATTTTCATGTTTTGTTGGTAATGTTTTGTATAAGGATAATAAATTGGCCGTTAGCCTATCGAACCTTAGTTTCGGTCTTTCATCCACTCACCACCTGGCATGGTGGCCACCCCTGCCACCGTGTTACAATCCCCTCTCTAGAATGTGTTTTTGTATATCGAGGTGACCACAGTGTGCCACAGGGTTTTAAATATTCTCTAATGTATATGTTGGTGTCGTGCGTCCTGGTTCCGTCACCTTCTTTGAGTTTTCCCCCATTTTTAACGTGCCCACCATCTTCTCCAACATTTAGTAGCTCTTCTTTTCTCTGTTTGTTTTTCTCTAAACAAGGCCCAAGGTCTGCTGGGTGGATTTGAATTACAGTTTTGGTACAAGCTCAACATTCTGGGCACCATTCTTCAGCTCGTCGATCCTCCTTGCCAACTTGACACATTTGTGACAATGATCTGACACACAGACAAAGTGACACCATTTATTTGTATGTTCATTATTGTATTCCTTCCACGTGGCTTGGTGACATCAACAATTGTTGGCTAACGTATTATATATATATTTCAAAGTTTGCAAAGTTTGCAAAAATACTATATTACATTGTACATTGGTACATTAAAACACAATAGAAAATACAAGCACACACAAATAATAATAATAATGATAATAAAGAAACAATACATAAGTAAAGTACAAAACAAATGTAAATTTAAATGACAAAAATTATAATTTAATTATAATATAATTATAAAAACACTGTCCAAGTAAGCCAAAAGAATAGAAAAAGTCATAGTAATAATGACAAATTATGATGAACATACAGTACTAGCTCTTCACTCCTACCCTGAGGAACTAATCAGATCTCGACCCAATAATTATCTAGAATACTTTAAGTCTTTAGACATCAGTAAAAGTTAATGTGGATTACAGACAAAAGAAGTATCTATTTTCAAGTATCTTATGTTCAGAACAAGGTTCTGCCGTCATATGATAAAACACAAGTTTTTGTTTTCTTTCGTTGTAAACCTTCATTAATATGTTTTGTTGAAAATGACCAGGGATCTGCATGAGTGTTTTCAAATTTTACCGGCAACTAAAGAGTTAAAGTTTTTCTAATTGCCCAAGGTCTTGGAGTGATGTAGAGGTGACCCAATGACCCTCAGCCAGATTAAACCTGTCCCGCTGATGGTGGGATGACGCTGACTATCACAAACCATATCAAATCATTCATCAAAATCAAGTCTTTTAAGGGTCCTCCGATAGCATAGGGGTGTAACACACCCATATCGGCTGGTCCTTTATGAGTGTGAGCTGCCTATCACGCTCGCGGTTCGAAACCATGACTGAACCAGACCAGCCCTGGTGGGGAGCCCTGATCGGGGGTGGCGTTTGGCTGTCTGCCCTAGGGGGAGGGGGGAGGGTGAGCCGGTATGAATTCACCAAGAAGTGTGTAAGGGGGTCTCCAGAACGTGGGTGGGTGAATTCCGTCTGGAAGGAAGCAGAGTTCGCTATTCTCCCTCTGAGAATTAGCTTGCCTCGTAGAGACGAGCGGCGAATCGAAATAAATAGAGGGTATAATTGACCACTAAATTGGGAGAAAAACTGGAAAAAATCTGAAACAAACAAACCAAAAAAATTATTTTGCCGACTTTTCCTGGTGGTAGTCAGGTGACAAAATTGCCCCGGCCTAGTGTGTGGTGTGTCAGTGCTCCAGTCTGTGGTGTGCAGTTCCCAGACTCACTCCGTTTTTGTGGTGAGCACCCCTGCTAACCGAACCACTCAAGATTCCCCCTTACTTTCTTGCGTTTACTGCAATAATTGAAACAAAATGTCAGATTCATGTTTTTAAGTGTGTTTACGATACGTATGGGTAGTTCGCTTTTCAAAATGTTTTTTTTTCTTTGATGATGCATTTTGCACGATGAATAACCATGGAATGGTTCTACTCAAAGCGTCTGTAACCTGTGTTTTGTTTTACATACACGTTTAAATATATAATTCAAAGCTGTTTCTGTTCAAAACTCTTGTTTTATTCATGTACAGTGAGGTCGGTTTATTTATACTCGCTCCTCCTTGGTTTTTTTCCCATTTGTAAATGCTTCACCACGCATTTTGACTGGTAATTCTGTCCATTCACAGTTCCCCAGTCTGAAGGTGTGTGTGCGCAGTCAAGGCTGAGCCCAGGCTTTCTCATTAAAATGTGCCGTGAAATGGCAAACTTTCGTTTTAGACACAGTGCAAAGAGGGCCCGACAAACACATTCAAAAACTGATCATGGAGTCGGCCCTGGATCTCAATTTTTATTCATTTAGGATGAGGATTGTCCTGGACTTCAATAAAAAAAATAAAAAAGCAACAAAAATGATATATATATATATATATATTACAAAAGCCATCAGCTCTACAGTGCAGATATTCTCCCTCCTGATCGTTTCCTCAGCCCGTGGCAGGATGCTGGAAGTGCTCATTATTAATGTTCCCTCTTCCATACCAGCTTATTTGATATTGCCGCAGAGATTAGCATTACAGTTCCCTCTGTCCCCGGTGGCTTATAGTATATACCAACAATAAGGCCCCTTTTATTTACCTGCAGTGATTTAATCCTCGTGTCCTTGGCTGGATTCTGGGGGGGGTCAGTTACTGCAATCTCTCGCTAGCTTACGTTTTCTTTGAGGTAGAGGGTGTATTCCTTCCCTATTTTCTACTCCCCCTCCCCTCTCCGCCTTATTTTGACTTCTCTTCCAGCATTAAAATAGGCATTACCCATTATTCTCCTTTCGCCTCTCACCTTGCCAATATTATTGGCAATTATTCACAAACTACTGAAACTGAAGTCATTTTAGAGCCTTAAGCAATAAAACCAAAAATCACACAGTGAAACAGTGAAACAGTGGTGCAGTGACACAGTGACAGAGTGAGGGAGTGACACAGTGGTGCAGTGACACAGTGGTGCAGTGACACAGTGGTGCAGTGACACAGTGACAGAGTGACAGAGTGAGGGAGTGACACAGTGGTGCAGTGACACAGTGACAGAGTGACAGAGTGAGGGAGTGACACAGTGGTGCAGTGACACAGTGACAGAGTGACAGAGTGACAGAGTGACAGAGTGAGGCAGTGATGCAGTGGTGCAGTGACAGAGTGAGGGAGTGACGCAGTGACGCAGTGAAACAGGGTGCTGGAAGAGGTAGGTCCTCTTCCAGCACCCTGTCATGTGACCCCTGGGTATCACTCCTTTCTTTGTAATCGTGAGAGATGGGTTGCACCGAATTCAATACAGAACTCACTCATTTGCAGCACGTGGACCAAGAGAACAACAGTGTCGATTTCCCATCCGAATGATACAATCGTCGAGACACGATTTAGCGCGCCGGGGTGGAAATCCATCTGAAGTTCGCCCCAAGGGTACTTTCACCAGGACATCAGACGGTCGAATTCGCACAGGTGCAGGGCTAAGGCACTTTGAATGATTTTAACTGGCAAGCGAGTCATCATCAGGCTTTTGTCACCTGGCCTCGTGTCTGGATGATGTCCTCGTTTTAAATGAGGATTTAATTACCTCAACACCTGTCTAAAGATGTATTTTTTTATTTTTCTAAAAGGTTGATTGAATTTGAGGAGAATGCGCCCTGTTTGGGTAACCGCGGCGTTTCTGTTGGATGATGCTAACGAGGGAAGGGTAAATGGAGAAGAAGAGTGTTGTGACGCACCTCTCCTTCACCTCCTCCCACCTCTTTATCTCCTGTCCTCCATGACTGATCGCTGATTTGGATAATGGATGTTAACACGCTGGTTGCGGCGTACACTTGTTGCCGTGTTCGTCGGCCGTAGCCGTGGATTCCGCGTGAGGTATGGCCGCTCGGAGAGATTGATCGCACACGTCGAGCGCGGCGAGGGGACGCCGATACATTATTTAAAAGACTCTGATCTTGATTAATTATCTGTTGTGGCGTGTGACAAGCTCGGAGTGGAGTGTACAGTAAATTCATAACTTGCTCTGGTGTGGCTGATCGGTCTGCTTGGCCCTCGTGATCTCCTGACCCGCGTTCTGCAAAGAGAGACGGATTCTCCCGCGAGGCCTGTGGTCTCCACCAGGGGGCGCAGTCTGGCTATTTGGGGCGGGGGGGTACAACTCTGTCAAACCGCCGTGCTACATTAAGTGTCTTAATACAGCCAGAACAGCTTCAGTGAGCCTTGGAATAGATTATACAAGTGTCTGGAACTCTATTGGAGGGATGCAGCACCATTCTTCCATCATTTAGTGTTTTGTTGATGGTGGTAGAAAACGCTGTCTCAGGCACTGCTCCAGAATCTCCCATAAGTGTTCAGTTGGGTTGAGATCTGGTGACTGAGACGGCCATGGCATATGGTTTACATTCTTTACATGCTCATCGAACCATTCAGTGACCACTCGTGCCCTGTGGACGGGGGCGTTGTCGTCCTGGAAGAGACCACTCCCATCAGGAGAGAAATGCTTCACCACAGGATGAAGGTGATCACTCAGAATGGCTTTGTGTTTATTGGTGTTTACCTTTTGCCCTCTAAGGGGTTGAGTGGACCCTAAACCATGGCAGAAAAATGCACCCCCACACCATAACAGAGCCGCCAGAACCCTTCACTTACTCAAGTGTTTCCTTTATTTTCGCAGTTACCTGTATATATATATATATGTGTATATATAAATAGTGTATATTCATATATGACTTGTACACATTAGATCTGATCAAAGCTGCAGTTAAAATAATAGAGAAAATGACAGAGTGCAAATCTATATCAGGAAGGAAATTATGCTGTTTAATTATCTGAATCTGAACTTTGGCTCCAGAAAATTGAACATTGTGTAATGCGCTGGTCCACAGCTTACACACAGAGCAAAGAAAATCCATAATTACGGCTGCTGATATTGATGGCTGATATTAATTTCTCTTTCAGTTTAGTTCACGCTGTGCATTCATGTACAGTTTTATTTTGTACAATCCCCTTGTTTTCCTTGTGTGATCAATGTGTAATTATTCCTGTGCTTTGCTTTCTCCTTTCTCTTTCCCCATTCAGGAGTAGGAGGAGAATCTTGCTTCTGAACCAGTCAGTCTTTTAAACAAAATATATAAAACTGAATATGTATTTAAAACAATACAACCCTTTATAAACTGAATTCTCTCTCTTTACCCCCCTCTCCCTCTCTCTCTTTCCCTCTCTTTCTTTCTGTCTCTCTCTCTTTCCCTCTCTTTCTCTCTCTCTCTCTTTCCCTATCTTTCTCTCTCTTTCCCTCACTCTCACTCTCTGTCCCTCTCTCCGCCTCATCTCTCTCTCTTTCTCTCCCTCTATCTCTCTCTTTCCCCCTCTACCTCTCTCTCTCTCTCTCTCTCTCTCTCCCCCCTCCCTCCCTCCCTCTGCGTTACAAGCCCAGTCCCATAACCATTATATCACTCTACTGCATATTTGCATGCAAGCCCTCGCCATGGTAGAAATATAAAAAGGCTCAATGTAAAAATGCGAAATGTTAACATTTATTACTGTTTATCTCTTGGAACTCGGAGGTACAGTATGGCAGTCATTTTCCTAAATGAAAGTTGAAACTCTGCTGAGATGAGACTTTTTAGTGTATTTGGATTAAAAAGAAAGGGAACAAAAAATTCAGTGTGACCCAATGGCACCTCATTTCAATATTCTGCCTCCAAATTATGATGAAGTCCTAAAAATGAAATTACCCAGCACTCCCGACACATGAATCTGGCCAGACTCACTGAACTTCCTGCTTAATGGGCCTCTAGCCCCATACAGTAAGTAATCTGGCTCATTTATTTGGAAATTACTGAGAAATGTAATAAGAACATGATTGGCGATTAGTAAGGATATGTAAAGCTTGAAAGCACAATTTGTGTAAATCTTGTGATTGAGACTCCCATCAACCAAATGTAGTCAATTAACTCACCCTGACTACCGCTGGAAGCATCTTGATGCCTTACACCTACAGCTAGTTTGTGATGTGGCCTTAAGAAAGAACCAATTTATAATTACAACATTGTTATTGTTGGCATTCTTTCACAATATTTACCATTCAATTTACAATTTATTAAAATCATTTATCTTCTATAAAACAATTTTCTTTTTTTCTATTTTACGTGTCTGAGAAAACGTTTGATTCGAGCGGTGCGGTTATGATTTTAGAATATTATTAAGCCAGTAATAACTTTACTGAATACATTTGATCACACAAGAATGGTCCTGACCGCTGCGGGGGAAAAAACTATGTTGTAAATAATACAATAAATCAGGTCGAGGAATATTAAATATTAAATCATGTGCTGATATGAACATGGCATTTTTTAAAATAGGCTTTGCAATGCTGCAGTATACACCTAATTTCATGAATATACCTAATATTAGTTTGTCATGCCTGAGATGGTTAAGTGGCGGTATTTTCTCTCAGAATACGAGAAGAGGAAGAAAACCAGTAGATCGGAGAAACAGAGAAAACACATTTGACATTTTATAGAAGTTCTTAGGCAGAGCGACTTACACAGTTATTTAAATATTTTTTAACATGCATTTTCATAGCTGGACAGTTACCGAAGCAATTCAGGTTGAGTACACACAGGTTGAAGAAATGCACACAAAAAAAGCTCACGGGTACAATGGCAATGTCCCACCTGGGAATCGAACCCGCAACCTCTCAGTTGAGATGAGACGAGAGGTGAGATAATATTTTATTGTCTGCTAACACAGAAAATAGTTTGGCATCCAAACAGCTTCCCATACACCACCACATTACATGTACACAAACCATAACAACACAAAACAGCAGTACATATTATTACAGTCTTATTGCACTTCCCTAGTTATTGCACATGGTGGGTACTCTTTTGCTGATTCGGCATTTTAATAGAATACGGAAGAAAATAACTACAGGCCCAGTTTGCTAACCGTTACACTACGCCGCTGCCCACGTGTGTGGCATTATGCATCGATACATTCAGACTCTGGCGCCCTCGCAGTAGAATTCCCAGGAACCACCACCTCACATGGTATCTGATTGGTTGGCTACGAGACGAGAAAGACACGCCATGTCGCTGGAGGATATCGGGCACGCTCCACTAGTTCTAGTCGTGTTCTAAGGGCACTGAAGTGAGAACGCAATTTTAGAAATTGAAGAAAGGCCAGCGCCCACCAAATATGTAAAATTATGTGAAAATATTTTTTGTACAATTGTATCATCCCGAAGATCCGTTTTCTCTCTCAGGAATTCTTTCCGGGCGGTTTTGAGAAAATACAACGGCAGATTATAGCCCTTGAAGGTTGGGTACATACGCAAATGAGTAGTTGACAGGTGTGGGGAGGGGCGGGGGGTGCACAAATTAATTGTTGACGGGTGAGGTGGTGAGGTTGGTGAACAAATTATTCAACAGTAGATTAACGGTTCTGAACTATTATAAAACAATTCTAAAACAGTTCTGCTCCTTCTCACATGGACATGTCCAGACTTAATGCCATCCTCGCTGTGTGTGTGTGTGTGTGTGTGTGTGTGTGTCTGTCTGTCCTGTAGAATAGCCGTTGTGTGGTGGCACCAGTTTCTGACATATTCAAAGACATTCGCTCTTTCATAATATTGCATTAGGGTAACCGTAAGAGGACGCAGAGATTCCTCTCACTCTGATTGGCTGGTTTTTGACAGAGCACATGCCAGGAGGCCTCTCAGCACAGTGCATCTGCCACCCGTCCTCCAGGTCAAGCTAATATCCCCGAGGCCGACAATGATCTGCCTCCTCCAAGATGGGGGCCCCAGGCAAAGCTTTTTTTAATACTTTTAACAGTTTGATGGTTCGTCACCCTTAGATTTGCTTAATTATAGAGTCTGAAGGTAAATGTAAAAATAGGGAAAGCCGCAGACACTATTTTAAAAAGGTATTATTCACACGCACTGACATTCTCCACGCCTCTGCCGTTTCTTTACTGTAAACGCTGCAAACACGAAGGCGGGAACGGCTCTCTTTGCCAAACTCCATTCTGAGTGGGGGGGTGGCATAATACAATGTAATATAAGCCATTTAGCAGAAGCTTTTATCCAAAGCGTCTTACGGTAGCGAATGCATACTTTTTTCAGTATATGTGGTCCCAGTGGGAATTGAACCCACAACCTAAGCGTTGTCAGCACCGTGCTCTACCTACGCTCCACGCATGGGCCCCCGCACCCCCAAATGATATTGGGTCAATAATTCCCTCCCTCTCCACCTCAGGCGGATGTGTGGTTAGCGTTCTGATACAAACAAGCAAAAACAAAATGGCCGCCGTGCCAGGTGGGCGATACGCCTTGGTGGTGGTTAAGGGAGTTTCCTCCCCCTTCACTGTCAAGACCTATATACATGCTTCATGTAATCACATAAATTACAACTAATTCATTATTATTATACATGTAATTACACCAATCTAAAATAAAGACAAACTATTAAAACATGTTTGCTTTGATATACAGTATGTGGACTGCCTTGACATGTGCAAATTATGTATAAGTATAATCAATAATGTTACATCGCTGTCCGCCCTGTTCACTTTCCTTGTGTTTTTCTGCCACTTTGTTCCTTGCGTGTCATGTCTGGTTTTTGCGTTCTCCTGGGTTGTCTGTGTTATGGGGGGCGCACGCAATCTGTCTATTGTTGTTCCCTGCACATTTGCACGCTGCCCCAATCTGTTTCTTGTTCCCTCGTTTCGTTTAGCCTGTGACAATTGTTGTTCCCTGCACATTTTGCACGCTGCCCCAATCTGTTTCTTGTTCCCTCGTTTCGTTTAGCCTGTCACATTGTTTTCCCCTTACACATTCTGCACGCTGCCCTTATTAGTTAATGCTTTTGCCTATTTAAACCCGGCACTCGTTTAGCCCATTGCCTTTGCGTACTAGTTTTTCTAGCACTGCTTTCATTTGGTTACCTGTTCCTGACTTCGCGAATATTCCTGAATCTGCCTGTGTTTATTTTGTTTCTTGTTTAGTAGCCGCACGGCTTTCCTGTTTTTCGCCGGTTGTTTTTGGATTCCCTGTTTCTCGTTTATTTAGCCGCACGGCTTTCCTGTCTTGCCTGTTTGTTTTTGGACGGCTTGTTTCCGTCACTTTTATTTGTTCCGTGATTAAACGCCTCCTGAGCGGAGCGCAATTACCATCTCCGTGTCGAGTCCGCTTTTGGGTCCAGGTCTGCATTTACCGCACGTAACAAATAATTGACAAATAAGACAATTGCAACGATAAGGCAAGCTCTGCTTTCTGACAGGCGGCCCGAGACATCCTTTTGCCCAGCGAAGAGGGTGTGTTCTACAAGGCAAACACTTGCATACAACGTTAGCAAGCAGACCCTGCCTTTAAGCAGAGAAGTGTTCTTTTTTACTCTAATTATCATTGAATCAAGAATCCACCACTATCAACTTGAAGGAAATAAAGTTTGTTTGTCGCATAACAGTACGAGCTAGCTCACTCATGCTTTCCGGAATATTACGGTTTTTGCAGAGGCTTAAATGCTTGTAAACATCTTCACTCGAGAGGCTGCTCTCATTACGGCGTGTGTGTGTGTGCGTGTGTGTGAGTGTGTGTATATGGGAGAAAAAGAGGGGGTGTTTGTTGTCTTCACTGAAGAGGCTGCTCTCATTAAGGCATGTGTGTGTGTGAGAGTGTGTGGGAGAGAGAAAGAGGGGGTGTTTGTGATAGCCTCTCTTCTTCTGTGGTGTTTTAGCGATTGTGCCAAGCTGTGATTATTTGTTCTGTCTTTGTGAATTGGGACATATTTGTATTACCCTGCACAATGTATTTCTCCGCCCCCCGCCCCCCACCCCAAGTCAAAAAGTCAAACTACGTACATGGGTGCAGTTTATTGGTTGAAAGAAGGTGCGGTTTGAACATCAACCAGAACAAGTAAGGTTCAGAACCCACATTTCTGTAAAGTAAACCTAGTTGATGAAGGCATGTGGTTTACATAATTTTCATACTCATCAAACCATTCAGTGAGCACTCGTGCCCTGTAGATGGGGGCACTGTCATCCTGGAAGAGACCACTCCCATCAGGATAGAAATGCTTCACCACAGGATGAAGGTGATCACTCAGAATGGCTTTGTATTTATTTATTGGTGTTTACCTTGCCCTCTAAGGGGTTGAGTGGACCTAAACCATGCCAAGGAAATGCACCCCACACCATAACAGAGGGAAACAAACACTCGGGCCTGTGGGTTTCTTTTGGTGTGTACAACGCATGCACTCGTCCGCTTGACTCATATACTATATATATATATATATATTTAGCATCATGAGAAAGCTGCATAATGCCTTATAGAGCAAAGTGTTTTATTTAGATTACGATAGGATAAAGACTTGTACTAACATCATGACACATTTATAAGTTATATTCTTCAAGAATTACAGGGCATTTATTATTTATTTTATGACAATTTCCTGGTGAGTATTTCCTATAGGGCATTATAACACTTTGCTTCAGTGTTGTTATTAATAATAGAAATAATCATAGAAAAGTGACTGATGTGTAAAATATCAGACTGGTCTCCTACCCTTCATGTCAGTGAGATCTGCTGCCATTGTCCCGGCGCAAAGGTGAGACCAGCTTGTGTTCTCCCGTTTATAGATATTCTACCTGACAATATTCACACACAAAAAACACTAAAAAAACAATACATCAAACTCCACTTTGAGGAAAATTCAGACTGTAAAGGTCGGCTGTGACGCAAACCTGTCACCTTTTCGAAATGTAACGAGCAGCCGTATTAACAGTCAACTGCTTTCGTGCCGCATTGAGGGTTGAGGCAAGCATGATGGTGGGGGAGGAGACAGGATGAAAATATAAAAAAACGTATATATATAAGGGGCCTCGGATAGCGTAGCGGTCTAGCGCACTCGCATTGACTGGTGCTTTGCGAGTGTGAGCTGCCTATTGTGGTCATGGTTCGAAATCCGACTGCGCCAGACTGACCCTGGTGGGGAGCCCCGATTGGGGGCGGCGTTTGGCTGTCCGCCCCAGGGGGAGGGGAGAGGGTGAGCCGGAATGAACTTGCCAAGAAGCGCGAAAGGGTGTACTCCAGAAAGTAGGGGGATCATCGTCTCGGAGGAGGCGGATCATCGCCGGCCTCTGGGAATGAGCTTGACCCGGAGGACAGACGGCGAGTTTGTGGGGGGGAGGGCGAAACGAAATAAATATAGAGGGTATAATTGGCTACTAAATTGGGAGAAAAACTGGAAAAAAATCTGAAACAAAAATAAATAAATAATTAATAATAATGAAAAAAACGATATACAGTATATATATATACATGCTATGCAAGTCACCCTGGAATAAAGGAATGTATGGCAATAAGCAGAATACAATGGGTTGCAACTCCAGTGTTATTTACCCAAATTTGTTGTTCAGCCGATTAAAAAAACCCCCAAAAACCCCAATAACAAACAGAAACAGAATGAATGACAGAATTCCCTGCAACGGCCCCTCTGTGTTCTTCCCCCTTCAGGTGTAATCGCGTCCCGCAGGTATATCTGAGCGCTGTTCTCCCAGACACTTCTGACAGCTCTTATCCAGAGCGACTTACACAGTTTACATTTTCTTTACATACAATCCATTTATACAGCTGGATATTTTACTGAAGCAATTCAGGTTAAGTACCTTGCTCAAGGGTACAACGGCAGTGCCCCACCTGGGAATTTAACCTGCAACCTCTGAGTTACAAGCGCAGCTCCCTAACCATTACACCACACTGCCAGCCCGCGGAGAGGTGCGGCTTCCTCACCTGCATGTATCCGGGTTAAACAGGAAGTCACAGAAAAACCTTTGGATCAGTGCCCGGGGACCAAACACTCTCACAGGGCTGTCACAGCCTCTGCACCTGCAGGAAGCTTTGTGTAGGATCCAGGCAGTGAAGGAATATACACACTCATAGAGACATACACACATATCCCTCACACCATTTCTCACCCAGTGTTTCTTCATTTTGGTGGCTACCTATACATCAAGGAAGTAATCGCGTGAAGAGTGCGCTGTTTTGTAGAGAAGCTGCACGTTGGTGTTTACCTCCTGCACATTGAGCGACATCACATCCTGGCATGCCTAGTGTAACGGGGGTAGGTCTGCTTGCTGGAGTTTGGACCCGAGGCCCCAGTTGGGCCACCCCGCACAACACAAAAAGAGACACAATTAGCCCGCTGAGCTAAAGACTCAGGTCCACAACACAACAAGCGACACAATTATCCCGCAGAGCTAAAGACCCAGGTCCCCAGCCAAGGAAACGAATCACTCTTATTGCTTGTCAAGGGGTGACGTCACATTCTGTAGTGGATGCTCACGTGTTAAACTCACGTCTCGGAGCTCCGCCACACTAGCACATGTGATTATGTCCTTATCACTGGAGTGGAACTAGAAAGAGGCTGATGGATGTGGGGGTGGGGGGCGGACAAATATTGTTTGGTCCCTGAAAGCTGAAAGCATGCTCTTCCAATGCAGCCATAACAAACAGAGGTGCTCAAGTGCTGGTCCTCTTTTCACTAGATCACTGTCCCTGCCACCGCCGGTCCCAGAGTAGAGGCTGGTCCCATAGCTGCAGGCAAAATATTTTTCTCTGAAATTGTATTGGTAGAAATAATATTTGAGCATCAATTTATTTGACCATTTTTGAGTATAGAATATATCTTGAGATAATTATAAAAACAACAGAACATCTTGCATAAATGTAGTCTTCAAAGATAAAAGGACAGAGTGCATTGCAGTTATAAGAGTCCTGACTGATAAGAGGCTGTTGTTAAAAGCACTGAAGCATCAGAGCACTCACCGAGAAGGCCACGTAACAGTTCAGAACCAGAACCCAACCACCGTCCTTTTTGTCCTTCCTGAACAGAACTGATACCGTATAGCAAGAAAACACACCTGTGTGGAAGCACCTGCTTTCAATATACAAAAGAATGATGTTTTTATTCATGGCGTTGGGTAACGATATCACCTTTGACAACAGTTAATTATGAATTATGAGTTATGAGAATAAAGCGTCATTATTATCCCATCTCGGCTTTTCTTTCGAAACCTCGTCGCAATCAAAAAAAAAAAAGCATTCAGACACTTCAGACGCGTGCAATTATATCATCGGAAAATGAACGTGATTCTCCTAATCCTGACGCAAATCTGAATCTGAGCGGGCATCCACAAACGTATCGTGCTTTGCAGCAAAAAATAAAAAGTAAATTAAAAAAATAACAAAATAATAATAATAATTTTAATTTTGACTTGCCAAATTATTATTTCCACCAATGATGAATTTAAAGTTCCGCTATATTACAGTGAAGGACGATCTTGAGATAATTGTGTGTTCAGGGGGTTTTGTTCCCAACGAATTCATTCAAACAACTCCAGTCTGAATACAAATGAGAGAGTTCCATCCTTCTCCCAAGGCTCGCGTTTGTGCGAAATCAAAAAACAACACGACTGTAAATATAGCTGCTCTCCCAAACTCCCAGGACAGCGGCTCAGAGAAGAGGAAGATCTGCTCTGTGACATGTTTTATTCATTTATATAAGAAATGAAAAAATGAAAAAAAAGTGTGTACATCCCCGCACAGTGCTACCCCACTGCACTCCGTGCCGTACAAACAAGGGGGGAAAAAACCCAAATGTTTTCTGGACTTTCTGTTCCTGCCTTCAAAAAGAACCTCAAACAATTTTCAAAAGTGACTTCATTAGCGAAACGGCGGTGGAGAGGTTCATTAAAGGCGAACGCGCCTGCCGGTAAACACGGTGCCCCGGGCTATGCTGACGGGCAAGCCCTTTTGCTGTGGCCCTGTGTTTGGAGGCACATCCTTCTCCAGATGTAAATACCACACCTGCCTGCTCCTCTCCCCAGGGCTTATTTGGACAGAATAATAATTATCTACAACATGCACTCTCCGAAACGTGCATTCCCTAAAACCAGTTGTATTCACACCCCTCTCTCTCTGTTCCCTTTTTCAGGGTACAGCTACCTATCTGCCCCTCTCTCTGTCTCTGTCTGTCTCTCTCCCCCTCTCTCTCTGTTCCCTTTTTCAGGGTACAGCTACCTATCTGCCCCTCTCTCTGTCTCTGTCTGTCTCTCTCCCCCCTCTCTCTCTCTCTCTCTCTCTCTGTCTCTGTCTGTCTCTCTCCCTCTCTCTGTCTCTGTCTCTCCCTCTCTCTCTCTCCCTCTCTCTGTCTCTCTCTCTCTCTGTCTGTCTGTCTCTCCCCCCCTCTCTCCCCCTCTTTCTCTCCCTCTCTCTGTCTCTCTCCCCCTCTCTCTCTCTCTCTCTCTCTGTCTCTGTCTGTCTCTCCCCCCCTCTCTCCCTCTCTCTCTCTCCTCTCTCTGTCTCTGTCTGTCTCTCTCCCCCTCTCTCCCCCCCTTTCTCTCTCTCTGTCTCTGTCTGTCTCTCTCCCCCTCTCTCCCTCTCTCCCTCTCTCTCTCTCTCCCTCTCTCTTTCTTTCTCTGTCTGTCTCCCCCTCTCTCCCTCTCTCTCTCTCTCTCTCTGTCTCTGTCTGTCTCTCTCCCCCTTTCTCCCTCCCCCTCTCTGTCTCTGTCTGTCTCTCTCCCCCCTCTCTCCCTCTCTCTGTCTCTCTCTCCCTCTCTCTCTCTCTGTCTCTGTCTGTCTCTCTCCTCCCTCTCTCCCTCTCTCTGTCTCTCTCTCCTCTCTCTCTCTCCCTCTCTCTGTCTCTCTCTCCCCCTCTCTCCCTCTCTCTGTCTCTCTCTCCCTCTCTCTCTCTCCCTCTCTTTGTCTCTGTCTGTCTCTCTCCTCCCTCTCTCCCTCTCTCTGTCTCTCTCTCCCCCTCTCTGTCTCTCTCTGTCTCTCTCTCCCTCTCTCTCTCTCTCTGACGCACAGAGTGGGGATTTGGGGATATTAAACCTGCTATGCCATGGCCTTCCTAAGTTCCAGAACACCAATTTTGTTTCATGCTGCCTTATGACTGCTAAACATCCTTTTAAAGGTTTAAAAAAAAAAGCAACACCTTAAAAGCAACAACACCAGCACCAAAGCCTTAATAAAGAATCTGGGGAGTAAAGGAGTGTTGCTAGCATTGATTCTGCTCCTGAGGTGCACTAACAGAGATGTTAGTCATGTTAGCGATGCGGGCGCACGCCGTGGCTCCCACCACAAGCGCGGCGGTTTGTTACCAAGTAATTGTTGCTAGGCAACGTCGCTGTAAGCCGGGGTGTTCTAATGCTAGCTGGTCGCAATGGAGGCGAATAATGTAAAGCTAAAAATAAATAAAAATTCGACACTGGCACGGCGGCCGGGGTTCGATTCCCCGTCGCGCCCGAGTCGGCTCTGGCCGGGAGTGCCACCGGGGGCGGTGATTGGCTGTCCGCCCCAGGGTGGGGGGAGGGAAGCTGACAGGACGTTCGCTGCGCACAGGAGAGGCCCTGTAGTACCGGGTTACGGTCGACGGCCTGGCAAGAGCCGTTTCAGAGGAGACGATGCTTCGCCTTCGTCACTACCGGTCGCAGGACTACGGCAGCGAACTCACATTACTGGGGGGGATTGACATACAATAGTGGGTGTAATTGGCTACTAAATTGGGAGAAAATTTGATAAAATCGGAAACAAAATCTTTACAAAAATTACATTCAATTAAAAAGCAGTTCTTAGGAAAGTCGGGGTGCCATCTTCTGCTTTCTAGTTCAATCAACTATCTCCGCTGACCCTGAAGGGACTTTCATTTATTTGGACAGAAAACTACAAACTACAAGGTACTTTATAAATTGCTATAGTTAATGGATTAAATTATGCACTGATTGTGCACTGATTTATATTTCTACATGTGAACCTTTCTGGAATATGCACATTGGATAAATGGGATACATTTGAACACAAAATTAGATATGAAAAGTGTTCTGCTGCATGTGATGCACTGTGCCCCTTTAAAGTCTAAACTTAAAAATGTCACCTTTTGTTGCCTAACAGCCTGAGATGAAAACATATTAAATCAGACTTCATCCACCTTTATTTCCACATTTTAACGTACAACTTCCAAGCGAAAAAAAGAAATCTCAAAATTTCTGAACATTAATTAAGAAATAAAAACTAAAAACTGGAGGGGGCGTAGACTTTGAAGGGGGCACTGTTGACCAAGCAAGTCATAACAGTAAGGGCTGCAGATGCCTTTCGATCAGTTTCCAGAGACTGAAAACCTGGTGACCCCCCACACACACAACCTCAGAAGAACGTCATGGTCACAGCCCCTGCACCCGCAGGGCCTGCTGAAGGAGGAAACCATCTGGAAACAAACAGTCAACCGGAAAATTCCCAAACTGCTGACATACAGTGGGTATAAAATAAAAAAAAGTATTCACCCCCCCTCCCTTTGGCATTTTTTCACATTTTATTTTCTCACTTCATGGAATCAAAATGTATTTATGAAGTCATCGCAGGCAGAGTGAGCAGTTTTCCAGAGAGGCTGCATGTCGGTTGTTTACTTCCTGTACATTCAGCAACATCACATCCTGGCATGCCTGGCACATACAATTATGTCCTTATCACTGGAGTGGAACTAGAAAGAGGATGGAGGGGAGGGAGGGGGGGGGGGGGTGTGAAATCTTGCTGATACCATCTTTACTGGCCGTTCCGTTGGTCCCTAAAAGCTGAAAGCACGCTCTTCCAATGCGGCCATAACAAACAGAAGTGCTCGAGTGCCGGTCGCCTTTTTTTTTTTTTTTTTACAGGACTCTCGAACCCGCAGTGCGCGGGAGGTGAAGACACACGGGCTGTATGGCTTGCTATTCATTAATTCCCTTTACGACACCTACCGACGTCGCAATCAAACTAATTACAAGGCGTGCGTGTGAACTGCGTTTGCAAGACTCGACCTCCCCCGAGGTAAAGTTAGCGTTAGCGTTGGCCGTTTCTTTTTTCTTTCTTCCTCTCCTGCGTCCCATTCCGAACAGTCAGTCTTTCATGTGAAGCGTGAGCACTTTGCATTAAGTGGAGACACTTAGACAAGCTGGAAATGAAGCAAGTGGGGGGGCTGGGAGAGGTCAGCGGATCTAAATGAAAGGCTTGTACTTTGTGTAAGGTCCGCTGAGCAGTTATTTCCGTATCTTGTTAGCGGCCGTGTTGGACACCGAGGTGACTGACTCGCGAGGAGAAATTAAAAAGCTGTAAATCAGGCCCGCCCCTTCTTTCATTTCGCTTTCGCTTCGAACGATTCTCCATGGTAACCCTGGCAATACCAAAGCCCATCATATTTTGGGTTAGGAACACTTTTCCCATCTCGTGCTTTACTTTGGATACATCGTCTACCTGCCTGTTCACACACACGCACACGCACACACACACACACACACACACATAAATGTAGTGGAGCTATTCTGTAAGTTTGGAAAAGCTTTCATTTTGTATTTATTTTGACATTTTCTCTCAAATTTTCGCCCCAATTTAGTAGCCAATTCAACCCTTTTTGATTTGCCCTCCCCTCACAAGCCCGCCGCCCGTCCTACGGGTCAAGCTAATATCCCCAAGGCCAGCAATGATCAGCCTCCTCCAGGACGGAACTTCCCCCCACCCCCTGGGGCGGACAGCCAAAAGCTGCCCCCCTGATCGGGTCCCCCGGCCAGAGTCGGACTGGCGCAGTCGGGTTTCTAACCGTGACTACAGTAGGCAGCTTGCAATCCCAGCGGAGTGCGTTAGACCACTACGCTACCCGGGGGCCCTGGAAGAGCTTTTAATAGGAACTTTATAACTTTCAAAGTTGAGTGCACTGTTTTGTGCTTGTTGAAATACCTGCTCACGGAGAAACCTGCCCCGCCTCCTAGAACCAAGCAGCTAATCAGTAATAAGGGCCATTTAAACTTGTGTGAATGATCCACTTCACACCTCGGTTTCAGCGAGGAACTGTGATTTAGATTAGATTACATTTGATTACATTAGATATATTTATTCTATATTTTGATATTTGATTTATGCTGTGCACAGAAACTTGACTTGCATCACCCTATGTGTCTCAGTAGGTAGAGCGTGGTTCTGTGTGTCTCAGTAGGTAGAGCGTGGTTCTGTGTGGCTCAGTAGGTAGAGCGTGGTTCTGTGTGGTCTCAGTAGGTAGAGTGTGGTTCTGTGTGCCTCAGTAGGTAGAGCGTGGTTCTGTGTGGCTCAGTAGGTAGAGCGTGGTTCTGTGTAGCTCAGTAGGAAGAGCGCGGTGCTGACAACACTTAGGTTGTGGATTCGATTCCCATTGGGACCACATACAATGAAAATTGTATGCATTCACTGTAAGTCGCTTTGGATAAAAGTACCTGCTAAATGACATGTTTCTATTTCTATCATCCAACTTGCATGGAGTCGCACATTAAAAAAACAAGATACAACAATGAGCACGCTAGAACAAAAAGCTGCAAGAAGATAAGCCTATTCAACGGAATATCAGGAGTTTAGTGAATGATTAATTTATAACTGAATTATTATTATTATTAGCAATGTAATTATATTATATTTGTATTATTATTTTTATTTATAATTTAAAATGATAAGTAATATGTAGCAGGGCTGGACTGTATGACACGGAGTAAGATGAAACAAGTAATAAGAACACCGCTAACGCTTATTACATATTTATTACATTGCAGTTACTTAGTAATAACCGGTTGTTACTAAAGTAGTTACAATGTAAATACACAGGTGCATAGGTTCAACTTAATGTAAAGTGTTAGCAAACATTCAATTACAGATGCACCCGGACCAACACGCCCACGACACAAGGTGGGAACGTACTCTCACGGAGCAACACAGTGCTTACGCCGTGCCCGGCGGTGACCAAATTAAGAGGGAAAGAGGGGCTATTGAGAGATAAGTGACTGATAATAGCCTCTTTATCGAAGCCCTGGGAGCCCAAACGATCATATTCTCTCAGTGAGAATTATCTTCCCGCTGCAGTCAAAGCCTTGACAGTCAATATCCCCCGACTCCCCCTGAATCCCCCCCGAAACCCACTTCACCAAGCAACTGATTAGACTTGTGCAGTCAATGAAGATAATAAAATAAGTGGAAAATGAACAATTAGACGATAAGAAGCAACGCAGAGACTAATGAGACTTTATCAGCCCAGCCAGATGTTTGGGCCTTGTTGGCGGAGGGTGTAAACGCCCTCCCCCATAGGTAACAACGTTTCCCCCCGGTGAGAATATCGACAATGATGACACCGCCAAGCGATTCGTTATTGTAAAAATATATCTTTAAAAAAATTGCCTCAGCTCAGCTGAAAAAGGTGTAATATTCGTCCCAGAGTTTTTAAAGCTCATTAAAAATAAAACCAGTTCTCTCGAGTGTCTTTCTCAAGGTCAAGCTGAAAAAACACACCAGCCTAACAAAATGTGAATTGAGTTTTCTTGACTGTAACTTTTTTTTTTCTTTCGGATTGAAGGTTCAGTGCACGCTGAGGATAAGACAAATCTTCAGGTTGCCTCGCTCTCGTTTCACGTGTGTGTGTTTTTTTAGGTGCGATGACGGGGGTTGGGGAAATGAAAAGAAGGCTGTGAGACTGGGATCATATCACAAAACGCAGGTCAGGCTCAGACCTCTCTCTAAAGCGGAGCGCCGCCATTATGTTCTGCGCTGGTAAAACCGAGCTTTCAGGGACTCTGGGAGAGAAGTGCGGCCTTCAAAAATAAAAGCTTTTTTTTTTTTTTTTGCGTCGTACATTGAAACCTTGCGGAACCGTAACCCCTTTCTAAAGGCTAATTGAAAAGAGACAGTTCCTTGAGAGGGACAGAAAAGTAGAATATTGTAGCACTTCAATTAAAACTGAGGCCCGTCACCAAAAAAATGAATAAAGGAAGCATGCCTGAAACGAAAGTGATAGTTAAAACAAAATACTTTTTTTTTATAATGGTATGGATAAAACACAAATTCATTAGAACCATGGACCGATCTAAAGTTTAAAGTCAGCCCAAGGAAGGTTTAGAGAAATGTTATTACCTGTTTCTGTGAAAGGGCTTTGCGAAGGTTCAAAATCATTCAGAACTGAAGGCTGTGGCTGGGAGTCCTGTCCGGGGCGGTGATTGACTGTCTGCCCCTGTCCGCCGCATGCACCGAAAGCTTCTCTGTGTGTACAGAAATCACGGTCGACGGCTAGGCAAGTTCCGTCTCGAAGGAGGTGGTTCGGCGCCTTCGTCACGAATGAAGTCATGGCTGGCCCCATGATTGCAGATGGCGGGCTCATGTGGGGATAATTGAGTCAATAGAGGGTATAATTGGCCACCAAATGGGGAGAAAAACTGTAAAAAAAATCGGAAAGAAACTAAATTGAATAGTTTTGTTCTATTCAGGGGAGAGATTTTTTGTATGACTGTTTTGAAAGTTTTTTTGAAAGTACAAATTCATTCCAAAATATGGGCATTATTGATTATTTTTGTCGATTTCCGGTGTATTTATTCATAATGAAAAATTGGCTTGTCACCACAGCTTTAACCGCAACACACATCCACAAGCTTTGAGGGAGTTTTCCTAGACAAACGCTGCGCCATTTTCAAAGGGAACTCGCTGCCTCATGCCGCACTGTTGTTGGCACTACAATGTTTACCCGTGCACCACTGCATGATGTGGAGCTCCGCCCTCAGAGACGTTGGATTGGTTTTTAAACGTGTGGGATTTTTTCTCTCTCTCATTGCTTCCTCAGCCCTAGCTATGCTTGTTGTCGGCCTATCACTGTGAGATAACACCGATAGACTGGGCCCGGGTCTACCAGCACTGTGCAACGGTGATTAAGAAAGAAGGGGGGCGGCAATTGGCTATCCGCCCCAGGGAGGGGGGAGGGATGAAAGCCGATATGAGCGCGCTGCATATAGGAGTGGTCCTGTGTGTTACGGTGACAGGCTTTAGTGTAGGCGGTTGCCGGCTCGGAGGAGGCGGTGCAGCACTCACTACCGGTCTCAGGACTACGGCAGCGAGTTCTCATACGAGGGAGGGAATAATTGACATGAAAAAGAGAGAGGGTATAATTGGATCCTAAATTGGGAGAAAAAAACGGGAATAAACAGCAAAAATAGATTTAAAAAAAAATTCAGATCCCGCACTTACTAGATGCTACCAAATGTAGCATAATGGTTTTATTTAACCGTGCAGGTTGGTTAACATTTCGACCCCTTAGGTAATATATCCTTGTAGCAAGGTGGCAGGGGTGGCCACCCTGCCAGGTGGTGAGTGGATGGAAGACAAACTCAAAAACGGAGTTCTAATAGACCAATGGCCAGTTTATTAACCTAATCCTTTCTAAAATATAAGCAAAACACAAAAACAAAGACGTTAAATCAAAAGCTGTGGTTTAGAGGGTAAACAGCAACAAAAAGCCAGCACTTCTGCCTCCATGCCCCCAAACTCTCTCCTCAGACATGGCAGGCTGTGCTTTTACAGAAGGCCTAACGAAGGCAATGGCTCACAGCTGAGTTGATTGCTCATTAGCCTCAGGTGAGCCTGCCTGTAGGTGAGGCCGCTGCTGTCCAAGGTCCTGTAGTCCTCTACAGGCTGTGGGAGGGAACAGGAGCACCTGACAGCAGCCAAAAGGGAGGCGCAGCCCTCTCCACTCCTCCCTCCACCCGTCAAAGAGGAGGCGCAGCCCTCTCCACTCCTCCCTCCACCTCTCAAAGAGGAGGAGCAGCCCTCTCCACTCCTCCCTCCACCCATCAAAGAGGAGGAGCAACCCTCTCTACTCCTCCCTCCACCCCTCAAAGAGGAGGAGCAGCCCTCTCCACTCCTCCCTCCACCCATCAAAGAGGAGGCGCAACCCTCTCTACTCCTCCCTCCACCTCTCCCAGTGTCACAATCCTCATCTGTGTTCTGATGAAGACCTAGGGGTCGAAAACATTAACCAGCCTGCATGGTTAAATAAAACCATTACACTACTTTTTGGAGCATCTCGCAAGTGTGCGAGTCTCATTCTTTCAAGTCTTAAATGCCACTTCGACCCGGCGCCTTATGCTAAGACTTTTCGGAGTGCGTATGTTCATCGCGTTATTATTGCAGATCCCGCCCACACAATTTCTGTCAACATCATTAACTTTGTGATGTTAGTCATTTCATGAAAATTATCGTGGCATACAGTTGCAGTGGTAATTTATATATAATTGATATAATTAATTTTGATCATTTGTTTTTTCAAATGTAACTACTGAAAAGTAATCAGATCCATACAAAGCAAAGCAAGCGCCACAGTGGCTTGAGAAAGCGAAGATTTGTGTGATGAGAAACTGCACTCAAACTGTGTAAACAAACTCCCAGTCGCACTCTAAGCTACAGAGAGACGCGCGCGTGCGTCGTCACGGAACTGGATGGATCGCATGCAGACGCTGACGTTTCCCCGGCCCCCGTGCCCCGGAATCGCTTAGCCCCGCGAGGCCGACTGTAGCTTTTCATCTCGGTCCACGTCACGCGAGCTGTCAGGTCACTGCTGACGGTTCATAAGACTCGTACATCACGGGGAATCAGAGCAGCTGCTGACAGATCCACAGGTGTTCATCTGCCCCCCGCTCTTAACCTCCTCAGCTCCGCCGCGACGCAGCGCAGTTTATAACACGCGGTAAATGGCAGCATATCCGTCTGAATAAGTGTCTAACTGGAGCATCACTTGAGTAAATTAAGTGAGTGTACAGTGTCTGTTGGGGGTTAACATGCCTGGTACCGGTGGACAGCCCCCCCCCCCTTTTCCCCCTTTCCCCCCCACCCAGCTGGGACTCCTAGCCTGGGCCAGGGCCATTTGAGTGTCCCCCCTGGCTTACCAAACTTTTTCCTTCATATTAGCAGGTACCTCTGTCTGTCTGTCTGTCTGTCGCTCACTTGCACCACACTACAATAATATCGCCATCGCAAAGAAAAACTCTGACAGACTCTGAGACCTTGGCAGCGAGACCTTGAAGGACTGCAGGAAACCTTCTGTTTCTTCACGGTTCCGGTCCGCAGCAACACGTTAAAGACACCGGCCCCCAGCGGCATTTGGCTGTCCACCCCAGGGGGAAGGGGGAGGGGGAGCCGGCGCGAGCGGGCAGAGAAACGCAGAGGGTGTCTCTAGAAGGTAGGTGGGCGAGTTCCGTCTCAGAGGAGGCAGATCATTGCCGGCCTCAGGGAATTATCTTGCCCCCGTAGAGACGGGCGCCAAGTTCGGGGGGGTTAATCGAAATAAATAGAGGGTATAATTGGCTATTAATTGTGAGAAAAAATCTGAAACAAAATAAAAAATAAACAAATAATGACTAAAGATGGTAAAGACTGTCGCAACGGGCCTTCCTTTTGTGCGGTCATCGTGACCGCTCCATGACCAGGGCCAAAAGAGCTCCCGCACACTGGCCTTTGCCACTGCCTGAGACATTAAGGCCAATTTCACAGACAAATGAGCAGCTGAGTCTAGAGGAAATAAGAAAAATGCTCAAAAACAAATGTTCAGATGATTGCTGAGACAGCTCTATAATCCAAAAACATAACGCAATACCTCAGAGGACTCTCTATTGTGTCACGACGGGTGTCGGGGCTGATTCAGTGTATATTATCCAAGGCGACATTAGTAAACATCATACACCGGTGGCTTCGATTTTTTGTGTCCGCCCCTCCCTCAAAACGTAACATAAATTTACAGTGTCCGTGTGGCAGGAGTAAAATTGCATTTGAATTTTCACCCAAAATCATTATTTCTCATTAGCTCTCTTATGGGCCCGGTTCTGTTTCAAAATCTACCGCCTGGACTTTAAAATGTAAAATAAATACTATAAAGATTCCACTTTGTTATTTGTGCACTGATTGATGGTGGGAGCACGCCTCGTGTTTGGACTGTTGTTTCTGGTTGCCGAAGAGAGGGGGCATGGGGCAGCGCAGACAGAAAGAACTCTCTTTTTTTATTAAATTAAATACATTTTATTATTTTTTATTTGATGTCTTCCAGGGCTCTCCAGTTTAGCAGCCTCCCCCGGGTTGTGGAAATACAGGTCTTCACAACATTCCTTTGCGTTCTTCCATCGCTGGCTGTCCACACATAGTTCACTTCTGGCCAGAGTCACCTGTTGCCCCCATATTTAATCTGTCCCTACACACACACATTGATTTTATCTGATTACGTGTATTTGTTTCCCTCTCTCACTGAGTCCCGAACCTGCTCCACCTTTAGAAACACGCCGGCTACCCACCTAGAACCTGTCCCCGACCGCCAACCCACCCCTGTAAAGCGGTATTGAGACAAATGTTTTGTAAAATGCGCTATAGAAACAAATTTCTAATTGATTGATACATTTTTTCCCATTTTTCTCCCAATTTACTGTCCAATTTCACTCTCCATTTATTTCGATTCGCCCTCCCCCACAAACTCGCTGCCCGTTCTCCGGGTCAAGCCAATTCCTCGAGGTCGGCGATGATCCGCCTCCTCCGAGACGGAACTTGCCTATTATTTTGTCCACAGGGAAGTCCTCCATGCTCCTCGGCGAGCTCGTGCCGGCTCACCCTTCCCCCTCCCATTGGGGCAGACAGCCAAACGCCGCCCCCGATCGTGGCTCCCGGCCGGGGCCGGTCTGACACAGTCGGGTTTCGAACCGCGACCGCAATAGGCGGCTCACACTCACAAAGCACCAGTCAAAAACGAAGTGATTGATATTTTTGAAGCAGAAGTGCCGTCACGCCACAGAACGCAACGCAGACCATTGTCCCTTCTACGTCATTGAGAAGAGTCTACTTTACCGGTCACATCTGCATCGCTCAGCGCCCCTCCAACGCAGGACTCCCAGCACAGACAGCGCGGCTCAGAACTCCATTAAATCCGTGAAACCCCACAGACCACAGAGGGTGCGGGGAGGTCCGGCAGACCGTCGTGCTGTAATGTGTTTTTACCAAGAACCTGGACTCAATCAACATTTGCCCTTGACCTTGAACTGGACTAGATGCAAGCACAACTTCTTGTCTTCACAAACACACACTGGACGATCTCAACCAATCGCGATGTGATAAATGGGGCCCCCAAATTTCATCGGACTGTTTGTTTTGGGTTTTTTTGTTGAGAAGAGGCTGTGTTTTTCCCAGCGAGATGTAATCTGTTCGGAGGTTTAACCGCCGTGAGGCGCGGAGAGTTTATCTCTGCTTTTCCAATTTAGAAGTATTGTTTTCTTTTGGCGATAGCGGGAGCAATGAGTGTGAGATTTATGTTTTGGGTGGCGGGGTCAAGCACTGAGAGGTTTCCGAGGAGACACAGTGATGGAGAGAGTGGAGCGCTGCAATTCAGATTAAAAAAAAGATGTTCCATTGATAACTTCCTGCCAGCACTGCTGACTTCCTGCCAGGACTGTGGAGGTGGTGGACAGAGCCAGATGGCATGGAGGTAGTTGTCCGGGGTGTTCAATGTGCAGCGTGAACATGTTATCATGCGTGGTTATATGGAACTAGGGCAGCTGTCAGATAGGCATGGACAAGTCAGTCAGCACAATTTTTTGATAACCGGAGAAGCTAACACAGGTCTGAAATTTTTCGCCATATTTTTTTAATAAGCCAAAGAACATTTAATAAAGTATTGGAGACACTTAGGCATTCCAGAGGACAAGAGAATACACATTTTCAGCATCACACCTACAATTATGTAATTTAGCAGATTCTCTTTTCCAGAGCGACTTACAACAAGTGCGTTCGACAACTGCAAGTGGGGTGTGACGGCGCATCACATACATTAGCCAGCGCAACTTATTTACAAAAATAGCTGCTAGGAGCACACAGAGAACTACTAGGGAAAAATAAGAGCGTTTATTTATTAATACATTTCTTTCCCATGTATTGCAAGGAAACGACAAAGGTTGACTGTATTTCTCGAAAACATTCAAAATAATAATTTATACATCTTGTGCTCTGTGGTTTAATTAATATTTAATTAGTTGTGTTTTAATATTGTTAGTCATAGGAAAAAGTGTTTGTACAGATTGTTTGTGCCCAGAAGTGGTATCGGTGCCAATAGCATGGTCTCTTTGCCCAAAGCAAGGCCGCTCTCTCTGATATAAATGAGCGTAAACTCTCGGACTGAACCCACGTGGCCAGAGGAGAGAGGGCCAAAGGGTCAGCTTTGTGCAAGACCACTTATATCAAAGTCAAACAAGAGCGCTCGTTTATTTTCCTTTCGCCGAAAACCAAAAAAACAAACAACAAACCAAAAAACGGAGCCAGTAAAATTGTCAGAACACAATGTTCCCGAGGGATGTTTTTGAAGATACAGCCGTACCTCGCTTAAAAAATCGCTTGTGCTAGGACCTCTTAGATTACAGTACATGTACAAATGCTCCTACCAGTCCGCTTTTTCTTTTTTTTTTTTTCTGTTGCTGCTTTTTACCCAATTTTTCTCCCAATTTACTAGCCAATCATACCCTCTTTTTTCATGTCACCTATCCCCCCCCCCCCCTCGTTCTGAGAGCTTGCTGCAGTAGTCCTGAGACCGGCAGTGACAAAGGTGATGTACCGCCTCCTCTTAGCCGGAACTCGCCAAGCTCTCAACTGTAACTCTGAGCCACAGTGAGCTCGTATCAACTTCCCTCCACACTCCTTGGGGCAAAAAGCCAATTGCCGCCCCACAGTGGGAATTGAACCCCGGAGTGGGCAACATGCATCCTGGTCAGACGCTCTTACCATTACGCTACCCGGGAGGCCCTAACCAGTCCACTTTAAATTATACAATGTTTGCGTCCTCATGTTTTGGTTTCTAACATGCTTCGAGGTACAGGTTGTGAAATGGCAGCCTGTCGCAGATATATGCATGGTTTGGGGGGTAGGGGTGGGGTGGGGGGGTACATAAGGCTTACATTTCCACGTTTCCATTTTTTCGTCTTCTTATGCCCGAGCTTGCTACTGCATTTGTTAAGGGTATGTGTAACAATAAAAACAACAAACACACTAATATTTGCCAAACAAAATACGTTTGATGTGTTAATGGAGCGTTCCCCCTGAGACTCAATGAACAGGGAGATGAATCTGCTAGAGCGTGTGCCCAGGTCTGTTGGATGGGACTGCATTCAGACTGGCTTTGAAGGGAATGACCCCCAGCCTCACAGAAACTCAATTTCAATGATGCCATCATCATCGTTACCGAGTCTTTATTTTTTGGTGATTTGAATGTGGTCATTAATGCCTTGTTCTGTTTTAAACTCACCCAGCCTTGTAAGGACGGACAACATTTAGACAACTCACCGTTGGCCGGTTAGAGTGGGCGTTCCCCGCCTCCCCCCCATTCATATTTATTCATCAACCTGCTCGTCCATGTCTGTTTAAAATAATACATATGTTCTGTTTATGCTTTTATTCCCAATTTTTAGTTGCCAATTATACTGCCCTGGTCCTGAGACCAGTAGTGAGCACTGTACTGCCTCCTCCGAGCCGGCACCTGCCACGGTCACCGTAACACACAGGACCACTCCTATACGCAGCGAGCTCGTATCGGCTTCCCCCCCGCCTCCCTGGAGCGGACAGACAATTGCCGGTCCCTAGTGGCACTCCCTGCCAGAGCCGAACTGGCGTGACCTGGTGGAATTGAACCCCAGTCGCAGTGGGCAGCATCGAACGTTCTTACCATTACACCACCCGGGAGGCCATTGGTTGTTGGAGTCTTTAAACCGTGGCAGATAGCATTACGTTTGTAATGAACACAAACAGCAGGGCTTACCTGCCACTGGCAAGATGAGCAGCCGTGTCTGTTTGAATGTGGAAGTAACGTTGATCTTTGTTTATGCAGTGTCTGTTTTTGGGCGTGTTAAAATGCGACTTGTTTTTAGAAGTGACTTCCATTGACTTACCGTGCGTATACATGATATAGATGGTGGGCTGTCAGCCAATCAAAATGGAGTATTTGTCCAAGCCGCTGTATATATATTCTATATATACCATTTAGCAGACGCTTTTATTGAAAGTAACTTACAGTAGTGAATGCATACATACATTTTTCAGTATATGTGGTCCCAGTGGGAATCAAACCCACAACCTAAGCGTTGTCAGCGCCGTGCTCTATCCACTGAGCCACACAGAACCACCGTATGTATATAATTTTTGGTATGGGTATCAATGCTACTGGTTTCTAACATGCAATATGTTATATCCAAGCAGACTCTTGACACGAGAGGCATTTTATTCCCTTTTTTCGTTTTTTTTACCTTTTTCCTCCCCCGTTCTCGATTATCACCAAGCTCAACATCCAGCAGCAAGTTAAAGCACCTTCTCACCCTTGTCCAATCACTCTGTGGCTAATGAGACGGTGTAGTGAATATGAAAGAGCCCAACTAACACGAGGCCATCTCAGCCAGACATGAATGACCAATTAAGCAAATTGACAGCAGGACGCACCGAACGTATATCAAATATTTATATATTCCAAACGCATTCGTTAACATACGCGCATAAACAGGCTAGACCGATTCCTTTGATGCGTTGGTGCGGATCCATACATTGATTTTATTTTCTAGATATTTATATTTCTCATGCCACTCAGAGAGAGAACTGATCTGCAGTCAGTAGGGGTAATTTAGTTTCTTTACAAAGTTAAAGCCGTGACTGTTTAACATTTCACTTTTTAAATGGCTATTCTTAAAAGGCAAAAGAGTGTGGGAGAGGCAGTCGATCTTCAAACAAGCTTTGGCCACTGCGGGATTTCAGGAAGTGGAAGATTTGGACCTTGTTTTTAAAAAAACAAATGGCTCTAAAAATAAGAGTTGGGTCCTTCTTCTGAACAAAACGTGAAAGGTCACGGTCAACATGATATTTTGTGATATTTATTAGACTTTTGAGGCAGGCTGTTGAATGCAAATCCATCCAGTTTCATGTTTCACACTTAATAAGCGTTTCATACAATTCAAGTACAAGTCAATAATAACCAGATAAATTATTTGGCATTTTGTGGAATTAACATATACAATTGATCATTGAAAGTGATCCTTTGTCATCGGTTCACCCATCTAATAGCAGTTAGGAGCTTTAGTTATGGTGGTGGTGGTAGTAGTAGTAGTAGTAGTAGTAGTAACTTGTAGTAGTAGTTGTTGTAGTTGTAATATAGTAGTAGTGCTTGTTGTAGATTAAATATCTCTTGGCATTGTTTAGGATTCTTTTTGTAATAATAATAATAAAAAAATATTGATTAAAAATTTCCCCAATATTCTCATTCTTGTCACAAAGTGAAAATGCAGTCGTTCTGTAAATTCAGTTTTCAGTTGTTTAGGGTGGCTGAAACCCCTTAACGTTTCATGGATCACTGTACGTGCATTAAAATAAATGTATGAAATAAGATATGCTGGAAACATTTCCTTCATCGGTGATATGAAATCATTATCATATTTAAATAGTTTCATGCATTCAAAATGGTCAGGAATGAAAGTGTTCCTTCATCAGCTGTAGGTAAACACATTATTTTCACTACGGTGGACAGTTTGATCATCCAAATGACACACTGATTCGATTTTAAAAAAATTATTATTTAAATGGAACGATGAGAGCATTTTAATACCAAAGCTAAGTACGTTATGCATGTAAAAACGCAGGACAGGAATCTGCAGCTTAATAAATATACGGTATTATTATCATTAATATTATTATTATTACTATTATTAACACTTACTCATGTTGCAATTTTAACAGTTGTAGCCCTGTGAGAGGGGCAGTCCCATTGACAGTGAAATGAGCAGCAGAGCTGAGCCGTGGTTCTGCATGGCTCGGTGGCACGGCGTTGGCAACGCTTAGGTTGTGGGTTAAATTCCCACTGGGACCACATATACTGAAACATGTATGCATTCACTGCTGTAAGTCACTTTGGATAAAGTGTAAGGCACTGTCTGCTAAATGACATATATTATATATTATATTATTAGCACAACACATTACAGTAACCCCCAGGTTAGTACTAATAAAGGAAGGAAGAATAAAGGAAGAAGAAACCTGACCAACCCTGCTGGGGCTTCCTCTCCTAAGGGCCGGAGTAAAGTTAGTTCCACTGAGCCTGTCTAACCCAGCTGGGGCTTCCTCTCCTAAAGGCTGGAGTAAAGTTAGTTCCACTGAGCCTGTCTAACCCAGCTGGGGCTTCCTCTCCTAAAGGCCGGAGTAAAGCTAGTTCCACTGAGCCTGTCTAACCCAGCTGGGGCTTCCTCTCCTAAAGGCCGGAGTAAAGCTAGTTCCACTGAGCCTGTCTAACCCAGCTGGGGCTGCCTCTCCTCCCTGGGGCGGACAGCCAATTGCCGCCCCCTAGTGGCACTCCCGACCAGAGCCGTTTCGGCACGGCCGGTGGAATTGAACCCCAGTCGCAGTGGGCAGCATGCGTCCCAGTCGGACGGTCTTACCGCTACGCCACCTGGGGGGTAGCCACCGCTACGCCCATGAACGCTCTGAATGGTGTACACGCACAATCCATGTCCCAGTTGTCTCGGGGCTTAAAGATCCCTCTTTAACCTGTCTCCTCCCCCTCAGCTACACTGATTGAAGTGGATTTAAACAGGTGGAATCAATAAGGGATCATAGCTCTCACCTGGGCTCACCTTGTCAGTGTGTTTCAGAGAAAGAGCAGATGGTGCTAATGTTCTGTACACTCAGGCTGTGTTCGAAACCGTTCCCTATTCCCTAAATAGTGCACTATATAGTGTGTTCGCCATCTTGTAGTGGTGTTCGAATTCTCAACGGTTAATTTCGTTCACTATATAGTCCAATATAAAATACCCACAATTCACAGCAATTTCTAGTGAACAGCGAATGTACCCTACAATTTCTCCCGTATACCACAATGCAATGCGGTCGTGTCTTAGTTAGCTCACGGCTTCCATAACGGTAGCTATTGGTGGCTAAAGCAGTGACTAGCAGACAGCACCACAGTTGACAAAACCACACTTGCACATCATTAGAATTTCAACAATTTATTTGGGATTTCACATTCAAAACTGAACATGCAAACCCGATACTACCTGAGTACATTTCAACCTGCTGCCATGAGTTCTTGGTTTGTTTACGTGATACTGGGCGCGTCCGCTTGCGTCACCTGAATATCCGGCACATTTCTTTTGACGCAAATTACGTTCAGTGTAGTGTCCGAAAACAGTTTAATCGTTCACTACATGGAACACTACATAGGGAACACTACATAGGGAATAGGGAATGAGTGAACGAGTGAACGGTTTCGAACACAACCTCAGTGTGTATCAATATGCAATGCATGATTGAGGTTTACATAATATTGTTCATTCTGTGTTTGGGAACGTGTGTACTCTGCTCCGGCAACACAGTCTTATGTATCATGCCCCAATAAGGTTCTGAATCGAGAGGGAGAGAGGGAAAGAGAGGGAGAGAGGGAAAGAGGGAGATATAGAGGGAGAGAGAGTGGGAAAGAGAGGGAAAGAAAAAGAGAGAGAAAGGGAAAGAGAAAGAGAGAGAGAGAGGGAGAGAGAGGGAAAGGGAGAGGGAAAGAGAGAGTGAGAATGGGAAATAGAAGGAAAGAGAGAAATCAGAAAAGAGCAAGAAAGAGAGGGAGAGGGAAAGAGAGAGAGAGAGAGAGGGAGAGAGGAAAAGGGAGAGAGAGATGGAAAGAGAAGGAGAGAGAGAGAGAGAGAGTGAGAGAGGGAGAGAGAGGGAGAGAGACAGAGAGGGAGAGAGACATTGGCGCATCCTGAAGAAGGGGCAAATGTAAAAGGTAGAGAGGGGCACTTGAGAGGAGGCTGTCTCACAGCCAGATAAGAGACAGGGAATCAATGTTCCTGCGTCCAGCGTGCGCTGAGGAACACTGCTGTCCCCACGGCCTGCTCTGTCTTCAGGCAGACAGACACAGAGCCAAGATTAGGGGCTCCTCTGCATTTAAGGCCAGTTCAGATTAACTCCCCCCCCACCCCCTCAAAAAGAAACACTTGCCGATGGAGGAGGAGGAGGAGGAGGAGGAGGTCAGACGGATGGCTAACGGTTAACGCTGCTATGGCAGCCTGACAGACTTGAACATTAACATCAGCTAAAAAGGCTCAAGGACTAAAACAAAAAAACAACCAAAACAAAACAAAAATCAATCGTCAATAGCAGATAGACATGGCCTCTCAGAACTCAGCCGGTGACTGCGCACCTTCACTTGACTTTTACCAAACAACAGCAAAGTACCTGGATGGCGGCCAAATGAATAGAACCCCCCCTTCCTCCCCTTCCTCCCGCCCACCCACCACCTCCCAACCCCTCAATGTCATTGTTAAAAAAACAAAACCCTGTGAACTGGCTCTCTGTGTATTCCAAAATAACACAACTATGGCCTTTCTGAGCCCTTTCTTCACCACAAACCCTTTTCAAATGGAAAGCCATTCGACACCACCCCTTTGCTCTCTTTCTGCCTCTCACCGTTTGTGAAGCGACTACTGACTCCTGCTGGAGGATACAGGGAATGCGGCTCATGTCAATAAATAAATACATTCATAAATATATTCATACATTTAAAAAGTAATGGTTGAGGTGTGTAATCCTTATATTCCAAGGAATATTTTTTAATTGTTTCTTAATTTTTCTCTAACACGTTTGCAAGTACATTCACAGAAAGAAAGGTACACTTTTGTTCCTCAAAGTGCGAATGGCAGGAATGAGAGCTGTGTAATATATGTCCATCCATCCATCCATTATCTAAGCCGCTTATTCCTGGTCAGGGTCGCGGGGGGCTGGAGCCTATCCCAGCATGCGTTCCGGGCGAGAGGCAGGAAGACACCCTGGACAGGTCGCCAATCCATCGCAGGGCACACACACCATTCACTCACACACTCATACCTACGGGCAATTTAGACTCTCCAATTAGCCTAACGTGCATGTCTCTGGACTGTGGGAGGAAACCGGAGTACCCGGAGGAAACCCACGCGGACACGGGGAGAACATGCAAACTCCACACAGAAAGGCCCCCGGCCTGGATTCGAACCCGAGACCTTCTTGCTGTGAGGCGACAGCGCTATCCACTGCACCACCGTGCCGCCACTGTAATATATGTAATATATATATATATATATATAATATATATGCCATTTGTGTACTCTCACAAATAATGGTTCCTTGTACCTTCAAAGGTACACATGAGATCCTTTGTGATATGGTTTTGTACCTTTTCCCAGTGAAACAGGTACAAATTGAGGAAAGGTACAGATATGTACCAAGGCAGGGTAATGAATCCTTATTCACACAGGTGGCCATATTGGAATGAAAATGAGGCTTGTACTGCGAGCAACATTCTTTTTCTCACAAGGGTATAATTACGTACCGCCACAGTGACAAGCGTTTGTACTTTAATAGGTACAACATGGCACAGTTTTTTCTGAGAATGCGGTGAAAGTTCCTATTTTATGGATGAGATGTTAAACTGAGGTGCTGACTCACTGTGCTCATTAAAGATCCCGCGGTGCTTTTCCAAAGATTAGGGGTGTTAACCCCGGTGTCCTGGTTCGAATTCTCAACTCGGCTCTTTAAATCTGCCACCTAATCACGTCCCAGTTTAAGAGGCTCAATAATGCCCTCCCTCTCCACCTCAGCTAATGTGGTGGTGTGCGTTCTGGTGCAAAATGGCTGCCGTGCCATCACCCAGGTGGGCGTTCTGGCACAAAATGGCCACTGTGCCATCACCCAGGTGGGTGTTCTGGCGGAAAACGGACGCCGTGCCATCACCCAGGTGGGCGTTCTGGCACAAAATGGCCACTGTGCCATCACCTAGGTGGGTGTTCTTGCACAGTGGCTGCTGTGCCATCACCCCATGTCCCCCCCCCCCCTTCATTGTAAAGCACTGGACTGTATATGTAAAACATACGAACATTCGCCCGTAACTTTGCGTGATGATTTGTGATGTGCATAGTGCTCATTACGTAGCTGCATTATCACTGTGCTGTATTGGAGTTGTGAGCTCATGTTCCTGCTGGTTGCTGCACTGTGTGTGCATTCATAGTTGGCTGTCTTTCCCATTTATCTCGTGTCTGGTGTACGGGCCTTGCCTTGCGTCCACTGCCTTTTTACCTCTGCGTGTTGTTTGTGATCCATGTGGATTTTATGGCCTTTTATGTGCCCCCTCTTGTGCAAAATGAATTGCCCTCTGGCTGTCAAAAACGTGACTTGACTCGCAATTAAAATGCAGGTTTGATTATTAGCCCGGCCTGGTCCATTTGGGGCGATTTCCAAACTCACCAAACTAGCAACACTCAAAGTTGAGGTTCAACCCAGGCCACGAGTCGGCTGCACTTAGACTCGTATCCCCGTGATGATCTGTCAGAGCTCACGCTGGGCGTGAGGGCGTTGCGGCTCTTTTTAAGTTTCTGGCGTAAAACGTGACTCAGCGTTCCGAGAGCTCTCTAAGCTCACTACGGGGGCCTTGTGTGTGTGTCTCCTCTCTGAAGATTGAGAATGTGCCAGAGGGTGTGTTCGTGGGCCTGCCTTCCGAGAGTCGTCCCGTGGCGGCAGACGCTTAGCAACGTTCGCGAGGAACTCTCTCTTTTTTTTTTACAGCCTAAGAATTGTCTTAAAAGGCGTCTTGTAAATAGTGCGAACCTCGCCGCTCCCGCTTTGGTGTGTAAACATCGAAGGCCTCGAAGGCCGCGACACGTACCGATCCCTGCCCTGCTCGGAGACCGCAGCGCTCTCTCCCACCCGTTTACCCTAGCGTATCTTATTTTACACGTGTACGCTAATTAACTCTAATCTTCAACAGTATCCTGTATCTTCCGGGGAGGGGGGGGGGGCTAAAGGCACCCACCCATGACAGGTTTGTGGGAAACACCTTTGTAGATCTTTCTTATAATGTTTTTTGTTAGCTTTTTGTTCTTTTTTTTGTGGGGGGTTATTTCTTGCCCTTGTTTTAAGCCCCCTCCCCCACCAAATTTGGAATTGCTCATGGTGCCTGCTGTGTCATCTACACCGGTCCAAGTTTCCCTGCAGCTGAAACATGTTTGCCCTCTGCTCATGCACTATGTTCCAGACCACAGACTGCTAGAGGGGAGGAGAGGAGAGGAGAGGAGAGGGAGGGGAGGAGAGGAGAGGAGAGGAGAGGAGAGGAGAGAGGAGAGGAGAGGAGAGGAGAGGGGAGGGGAGGAGAGCAGAGGAGAGGAGAGGGGAGGAGAGGAGAGGAGAGGAGAGGAGAGGGAGGGGAGGGGAGGAGAGGAGAGGAGAGAGGAGGAGAGGAGAGGAGAGGAGAGGGGAGGAGAGGAGAGGAGAGGAGAGGAGAGGAGAGGAGAGGGAGGAGGAGAGGGAGGAGAGGAGAGGGGAGGGGAGGAGAGGGCAGAGGGAGAGGGAGAGGAGAGAGGGGAGGGAGGGAGAGGAGAGAGAGGGGAGGGGAGGAGAGGAGAGAGGAGAGGAGGAGAGGAGAGGAGAGGAGAGGAGAGGGGAGGAGAGGAGAGGAGAGGGGGAGAGGAGAGGAGAGGGGAGGAGAGAGGAGAGGAGAGGAGAGGGGAGGAGAGGGGAGAGGGAGGAGGAGAGGGAGGAGAGGGGAGGAGGGGGAGAGAGAGGAGAGGGGGGGAGGAGGAGAGAGGAGAGGGGAGGGAGGAGAGAGGCGGGAGGAAAGAGGAGGAGAGGAGAGCAGCGGAGGTGAGAGGGGAGGAGAGGAGGGGAGGAGAGGAGAGGAGGGGAGAGAAGGGGAGGAGAGGAGAGGGCAGGAAAGTGGAGGAGGGGAGAGGAGAGGACAGGAGAGTGGAGGAGAGGAGAGGAGAGGAGAGGCCAACGCCAGGCGTGTCCCCACAACTGCAGATCCCTGGTTTGCCTGTGGCTCTGTGTGGCTCAGTAGGTCGAGCATGGCGTTGGCGACGCTTAAGTTATGGCTTAAATTCCCATTGGGACCACATATACTGAAATTATAACTGCATTCACTACTGTAAGTCGCTTTGGATAAAAGCGTCTGCTAAATGGCATATACTGTATTATATCATGCCATAAGCTAATGATGTAATCCAGCTTGAACCCGCCGGGTCAAGGAATGCGTGGTCCAACTGCAGACGTTTCTGCCTTCAGCTGCTAACATGGAACATCTTCCCACACTCTCAGGAGAAAAGGTACCACACTGTAACCTATTAGAGTACAAATGCTCCGAGCTACTTCCCCGGGAGGTGGTACAAAGTCCCATGGTGCAATAAGAACAGAACGCTGGGCAGGTTTCCTTCCCACAGCCATCAGGCTGCTGAACAGTGACACACAGGACACAGAGACAGATACATACGCCATTTAGCAGATGCTTTAATCCATAGTGACTTACAGTAGTGAATGCATACATTTTTCAGTACGTGTGGCCCCAGTGGGAATCGAACCCACAGCCTCAGCGGTGTCAGTGCCATGCTCTACCTACTGAGCCACACAGAGCCACTACATAAAGGTTGCACTGTATAGATCACTGCTGGTGTGATGGGGTATTTCACACTCTGTGTAATGTTATGTTGTGTGTTGTGTTTTTGTGTGTAGGGCCAACACTGCATAATTATGTAGTGAGTGTATGGCTGACTTCTGTAACCGCGCCGCCCCGCCCAGTCCACTGTCCAGTGTTTTTGTTCATCCCGTTCCGTGCGTGTCATGTCTTGTCTTTGCTTTTACCCTGTGTGTCTTTTGTTTTAGGCTGGGCGTGGCTTCCTCGCATTCCGCGCTCGGTTTTCTTTTCCCCTTGTTAGATTTAGCCTATCACACCTACTCCCCAGCACATTCCGCATGCTGGAATCAATCGAGTAATTTCGCCCTTGTCTCTCCCCTATTTAAGTTCAGCGCTCACACACTCCAGTGTCAAACCGTACTCTTGAATTTGTACTGCTCTCGTTTGGTTCTCTCTGTTTTCCAGTTGACCATATTTGCCGTTTGTGTTTTGTTGTTTTTTGGTCTTTTTGTAGCCCGTCCAGTCTGTTCTGTTTCGCCAGCTTCCTGCCTGCTCACTCCCATCTCGTTCCTGCCTGCCGTTTCCATCCGTCAGCCCTGACCCTCTCGTGCCAGTCTGTTCCTCCAGTTACCTTGTTTTACTTTGTTGCATCCAGCTAAATAAACGCCTCCTGTGAGGAGTGCAACAGGTTCTGTCCCGGAGTCTGCTTTTGGGTCCAAGTCAGCGTCTACACCGCAACAACTTCACAAAATTAACCTCCATGTATATGGACAATAACCGGTATCGTATCGTAGTGTATGCTTGCAACTGTGGCAGAACCCCTGCAGGGTACTGAATTCTACCTTTAGTCAGAAGAACGTAAGTATACCCTGGTGAGAAAAAGAGTGCTGCTTTGCAGTACAAGCCTCGTTTTCATTCCATGGCCGCCAGTGTGAATAAGGATTCATAACCCTACCGCGCTACATATCTGTACCTTTTGTACCTGTTTCACTGGGAAAAAGGTACACAAATCATATCATGAAGGATCTTATGTGTACTTTTGAAGGTACAATTAACTTTATTTTTGAGAGTATCATTGCCGCCATTCGCACTGCGCCGTTGTCACCAGACGGATTTCCGATTCGCTGACTTGGATCAGGTCCACGTTTACAGCGGCAATCAGGACCCCCGGTGCTTTGCGGAAAACTTCAAAACGCAACGGCGAACTTTGAAAGTTCGGCCCCGTGTCAAAAACACGCCCGCCTCGCTGAACTGCATCCCGCAGTAGTTCCCAAGGATGTACAATCGCGTCGTTATTCGAGGAGAGACAGAAAAATTGCTTTTTCCCCGCCGAATCCTCCGAGTGGAATGGAAGCGGGGTGAAACACGCGTGCGCGCAAGAAATAATAACGATGATTTATCGGGCGAAACGGCGTGTGCGGCCTCTGCCTTTCGGCGACGAGGGCCTTGAAAGGGCTCACATTGGCGCTCGCAGCGCACAGAGAATGACCTGATTACTTTCGTGGCACCTGTAACGTTCCACGGCGTGCATGCTTCCCAAACCGGAGAAGGGTCATCGCCGCCACACTGAACACTCCGTATCCGGATGGGCTGAGAGAGAGAGAGAGAGAGAGAGGGAGGGAGGGAGGGAGGGAGGGAGGGAGCGAGGAAGAAGCCATCATGTGGATTGATCAGCACGTGGCATTCTGTCACTAATGGAAAACGTGAATTAAACCAGGAGCGCATAACAATGTGCATGCTGGGAAAATCAAAGGCGTGTCGTGTCTTTAATGGCTGGCCCTGGATGAACTGGATAATGCTGTAAACCACAGTGCAGTTACAAATGCTCAATGAATCGTGCATCTTAATAAAGGTGTCGCTCCACTGCGACCGGGGTTCGATTCCAGCAGGTCGTGCCAGCTCGGCTCTGGCCAGGAGTGCCACTAGGGGGCGGCAATTGGCCGTCCGCCCCAGGGAGGGGGTAGGGAAGCCGATACGAGATCGCTGCATATATGAGTGGTCCTGTGTGTTACGGTGACCGTGGCGGGTGGCGGCCTGGTGTACAGAGCCCAATACCGGTCTCAGGACTACGGCAGTGAGCTCTCATACGAGGGTGGGGATCATTGACATGGAAAAAAAGAGGGTATAATTGCATACTAATTTGGGAGAAAAAATGGGGAATAAACAAAAGGCGTTGCTAACATTCATAGATTTTTAGTAAATGTTAATATTGGTGGCACAGATATTTAAGTTCCAACGAGCACTGTTGAGAGCATAGGAGCATATACAACATGGCAACAGGGAATATCGTTACCCCATTTGTGTGGCTAACACAAATATATTTTATTTTGTGTTTAATTAATGTTGGACAAATCAACAATCGATTCTTTAAGCAAGTATAATGTAGTTATTAATGCTTTGTTAATAATTAATAAACGCCCTGTAATCTGAAGTGTTAATGAGTGTCGTTACATACCTCCCACAACTGCAGCGGCAGCCTGATCTCAAACCCCCACAAAAACAGTCATCTTTACAGTTATTGTCTCTCTGACTTGTTTGGCTCAGCATTTCAGTCATTTAAAGAACATTAAGGATCACGAAAACCAGGCGTCTACACCCCCCCCCCCTCTCCCTCTCCCACAGGGCATTGCATTATGTAACCTGTCAGGTGACCTTGCTGTTAACCTGCAGAGCTCCGGCTAATGAAGGCCCAGAGCGGTCATTCCAGTGACAGATACGCAGCTGGTGTCAGCCGTGACGTTGCGTCTTTATTAACTCAGAGAAGGAGGCTGTCGTTCACAGGCCCGGAGCCGGGGGGATGCAGGGGGGGCTTTTTCCACATTGCTCTGCAGGTGAGCCCTGATTGTGAACGTGGCGGTGTTTTTTTTAATGTTTTATTTTTTAAAGCGCTACGTTAAGCGTTCTGCAGAAGAGCAGCCTCCCCTCTTCTTGGCGCTCCTCGGACGTCGCGCGCGAGTACTGATCGACTGAAACACGCAGGCGACGATCAAATCAGACGTATTTGTGCAGCGCTCTTTAAACATGGATACCTTGTCTAAGAACGCATGCCCAAAGAGAGCACAGGCCTAGATGACCCCCCTCCCCCACCACCAAAAGCAGCAACGTCTTCTGTACCAGGGTACGTCAGCATTGGACCGCACCTCCATTTTGCTCTCAGGATTCAGATGCCGGGGCCGAAATGAAACGAAAGAGGAGCCCCCCAGTTGGCCGAAAGGAAACTCTGGCCCAGTCCCAGAGAGCTGGACCGGCAAGCAAATTGTACAGAAAACTACAGGTCTGGAATCAGTTCAGCATTCATCCATAACTTTGACCTCATCGACTGAAGGGGAAGTGTGACATTGTGACTTCACCGACAAAAGATTGTCAAGATCTCAGGTGGAGTAATTTACATTTTATTTTTTATGCCATAGGCGTAACGAATGGGGGGGCATGCCCCCCCGTTAATATTCAAAACAGTCATGTCTGTCCCCCCACAATAATTTGTAGATAAAACATTCCCTTTCATTATGCTCCCCGTCCCATCCCGTATTTTAATATGTGGTTACGCCCCCTGGTGTTTTACATACAATCCGTTTATACAGCTGGATATTTTACTGAAGTGAATCAGGGCTGCTGATGTGTTTCCCTCTTTTTCTTTTTACGAGTTGCGAGGCCGGTCCCTTAACCATTATACTACGCTGTCATTAACACCGAATCACCAACATTCAGTCGCCAAACTGTGTTTGCTTTCTGTAGTTTAATGGGGACAGGTGTTGGAAATTAGCCTTTGGCTATAAACACTTAATGCAACGCACCTGATGCTTGTTTTTGCTCACGCTGTAGCGAGGCTTTTGCCGTGTCCCCTGATAAAGAAATGAATAAGTAATAAAATAAAACTACAAATTCGATGTATTAAGTGAAGGTAAAGAAATAATATTGTTTGAATCCTGATCACATTCTGGGTAGAATGCTACTCTGGCCCATGGTCCATATGGCAAGGTGACGTGTCACGCTATGCATGAAATAAATGAAAATTAAATATATCCATCAAATAAAAATGAAAAACACAGCTGGAAACACACTCCCTTGGTTCCACTTTGCCCAGTACCGATGGTGTCGCTTTTAAAATATAAAGGATTGTATCAGGGGAAAAATCCTATTTATGGAACCTTTGCATATTGTGAATTCACTTTACCCTATTGATAATAACAAAAATAAGGTACAATAACATTTTAAATTGAATGCAAAATGAATCAGCTAACAGTTCCTGACATTTAGTGCAGTGAACTAGAAGCATTGTGCTGCCCCTTACACACGGCTGTGTCCCAAATTGCATACTTGCGTCCTGTGTTCTCGTGTACTTATAAGAACGCACTTCCGAGTACACAAAAAAATGCTCTACCGAGAGTGCAAGAACGCACAGCACTTAAAATCCATTACATTTGAAACGTACTTATGCTTCAGACCTTAGCAATAAATACATCAGTCGCAGGTTGCATTGAAGCAACGGCGTTGCTGATAGTTGCCCGTGTTGTATGGTTGTGTGGTGAAGTGTTGTTGATATTGATTAACCTGAAAACACATATCGGTATTTTGTTTCTTGATACTTTCTATGTTAAGATGCGATTATACGTGGTTTTCGTGGCTAACGATAAGGCATCTACAGTCAGTAACATATCGCAGCGAGCATGCGTGGTGGGGTGTATCAAGAAGACAAACGGAGTCGGCAGCAGTTTAAATGTGGCTACGTGAATAGCCACTTCAATAAAAAGGCGACAACGGCATCTGTACCACTCAACAATGAACACATTTGCCACAGAACTACAGGGGACTACACTGAACAGTACATGCACACCGGTCACGGTGGCTCTAACATTTAACTCACCGCGACCATCCAGCTAACACACACACACGCTAAACAATAATACATGCAGCATGATTTACGGAACATAAATCTAACTAGCACTGGGGGAAACAACAAAACACAACAACAATGTTCCCCCACAATGCCCTGCACACAAATTTGCATATAGCACTGGATCGCTACAATATGTTCGTAGTTTTATGCCTAAGCTGACTTACCACGGATAAATAAAACCCATTACATGTTGTTGTAAATATCATTGACTTTATTGTTGACATTGAGTAACAGAGTCATTAACAACAAAAGGTAACGTACAGAGTAATTTTTGGAGCTAATGAAGTATTATTTATTGCCATGTAGGCTACTCAAGTAATATGAACAAAGCTACTTACAACTTGTAAACTATTTTAGCCCAACTAAAATGAAAAACTTGTGTTGTATAACATCAACAAAGCACTTGAAAACGTAAAGTTAGCTAACTAAGTTAGCTACAAATAAAACGCAGCATTGCTCATGACACTGTTGTGGGCTTCAGTTACTGTAACTGTCATTGCCAAAACATCGAAGAACATGTCCTGAACGGTCCATAAATCTACCAAATCAAACGTACATCTCCATCAGTAAAGTTAACTAGATAGATAGTCATTTATTTATTTATTTATTAGTCAACGTTACATCTGATACATAGCTATGTTGCTGTACTAACGTCAGAATTTCAGCTAGCTGGCTATGTTACAGAAGTTACAACTCAGCTAACTGGCAGGCTAATTAGTTAATTTGTGACAAAAATAACGTTAAATCACTAGCTAGCCACGTTCATATGCATAGCTAAATATCTAATCGTGAATAATGTCAACTAATTCCATGAAACAATACAAATACAAAAAGAGTCCTCCCGCCTTGTCCTCCTGCCTTCCATTTTCTTGCTGAATAATAAAAAAAAATCCCTAAAATCTTCGCCTTCAACGCAGAACAGCAATGACTACTGGGAACGTTAAGTACGATTTTATGTGATTTTATGTCCTCCCAAGTACACCAAGGGAACTTCCGGTAAATTTGTCGGGTACTTGCCAATTTGCATACTTGAGTTTGGGACGCACTTGATCACATGACCGTTTACTTCCGTACTTGATATACGCACTAGATAGAACGCAAGTATGCAATTTGGGACACAGGTTACGTTCGAAACCGTTCACTCGTTCACTCATTCCCTATTCCCTATACAGTGTTCCCTAGTGTAGTAGTGAACAATTAAACTGTTTTCGGACACTACACTGAACGTCATTTGCGTAAAAAAAAAGTGCCGGATATTCAGGTGACGCAAGCGGACGCGCCCAGTATCACGTAAACAAACCGAGCACTCATGACAGCGGGTTGAAATGTACTCAGGTAGTATCGGGTTTGCATGTTCAGTTTTGAATGTGAAATCCCAAATAAATTGTTGAAATTCAAATGATGTGCAAGTGTGGTTTTGTCAACTGTGGTGCTGTCTGCTAGCCACTGCTTTAGCCACCAATAGCTACCGTTATGGAAGTCGTGAGCTAACTAAGACACGATCGCATTGCATTGTGGTATACGGGAGAAATTGTAGGGTACATTCGCTGTTCACTAGAAATTGCTGTGAATTGTGGGTATTTTATAGTGGACTATATAGTGAACGAAATTAACCGTTGAGAATTCGAACACCACTACAAAATGGCGAACACACTATATAGTGCACTGTTTAGGGAATAGGGAATGGTTTCGAACACAGCCACAGACTCATTTAGATCAAAGTGACCACAGGATCATAGGAACGATGTGATTCAATTGCATGATGGGAAATGTAGTTCAGTAAGGACACTACAGCAAGTATCATCAAGTATCTCAATGGCAGCACTCAAATAACATGTAACAACAGCGTTGCAAGAGTACAACTCTAATTGTGAGCCTGTGATTGGGCGATGAGCGGTTTGTTGTGTCTGGGGGGGCAGTGACTGTTTAAGCAGCTGCCCTCATTCCAAATGTAATTTAAATATTACAAATTGTTTAAAACCTTTTTGAGAATTATACCCACAGAGGTTTGGACCAGAGATGCACATTTCATATCTGGGCTGCATTTTGACAGATGCGGAAAATAAAGTTTGAAGAAGACACTAATTGATATGTCCTCTGTGCCCCCCCCCCCCACGAATCCCCAGCCACACAGACTGAGCTCAGATCTCTTTGCCTTTTTGTCTCAACAGCGATCACATAACAGCTGCGACGCGATTATTTATTTGTTTACTCTGTGTTATTGACAGAGATATAAAAGTTCTGCTCATCGGATAATGACCTACATTATGTAAAGACGAATATCACACACACACACACACACACACACAACGCCAAACAAACAAACAAAAAACTCATTACCCTCATTTTCTAACAGCCACCTCGGCTGTGTGGAAAAAAAGCCCTGACAAGATTCAGTCAAAACTCCGATCTGCTGTGACAGGACATCTTCTGAAGGAACTCTACAAAGTCATTATTGTTATCCTCTGGCTCAGGATTTCCATTGTGATGTGCCCTTGGAAATGCTGGGCAGTTTGGTATTTGCTGATCTGAGATCAGTGGCTTTGCAGAAGAAAAAAAAATCCAACGCTAATAGAACATTACTGAGAGTTAGTAGGTTTTGAGCCAGCTGCTAACAATTATAAACTGATGTAGGCCTAGCAGCTGAAACACCTGTTTTCTTATCTTCCGTGTATTTTTAATATTAAAATAAATAAATAAACGGAAACATTTTGGAAACTACAAGCGTAATTGGTGAATGTGGACCTCTTAAATTGCCCTTGTTCAGCCTTTGAAGTTTTAATATAAATATAATAATGATACAATATATATATAATGTATATAATGTAATTATATAATATATTATTTATCTTGTATAGTGCCTTTGAACCCAAGGATGCTGTACAGGAAAGATGAAAACAACCATCAGAAGATACAAGATAAAAAACAATACAATCTATAGGAAATAAACAATGACTGAAAGTCAGTGTAAAAGAGACAGGCATTCTAAAAGATTCTATAAAATACATATGAAAGATTAATAATATTTGTAACAATAAAAATAAATAAAAAAATAAAAAATACAAAGAAGAGAAACAGCAAAGCTTCCAAGTCCGGGTTTGACGCAGAGCTGGGTATTCTTGGGGATGACGTGAAAACGGCGAGCGCAGGCGGTCGGAACGGCCTGTTCTCATCCTGTGTTCTGGAGACCTTTAAGCATAATGAGGGTGGAGTGGTGTGCCCCTTGATGAGTGATAGGGCTCGGTGGCTCTGCCGTTGTTCTGCGCGGGCCACTTACTTCCTGAAACGCGCCGGCGTTCTGCATTTCACTCCCTGTGATGTTTCCGTCGAGGACGGAAGAGAAAACGCACCTCGTCTTCTCTGGCGACTGCGATAAAGTGCTGTAGCCTGTCACACACACACACGCACACACGCACACGCACACACAACGTGGTTAATTGCGCCTGGAACCATTAATCAAGCCAAACAGTTGTCCTTAATCTGTTTGCGTTAATTACTACTTTAAGCGCTCGGTGCCAGGGCGCGTTCCACACCCCCAAAATAAGTGGATGCGTGCCCCCCCCCCCCGGGATCCCGTGCACCAGCAGCTTTCTGTTTGCCTGGCGTTCTCATTTCCAATGCCCCCCTTTCCCGCCGCAGGGGACCTTTATGATATGTAATTTTCAAATGATAAAAACCGTGTGATTTACAATCTTTCACTTTGGCAATTTGCCAGGACGGGCGACGGGTGATGGCCCGGCCCCCGGGGTTCAGACGTGCCCGCTATCTGCTTTGAGTTAACGCCAAGAACCGCTCCCCCCCTCTCCACCCTCACTGTGAGATCTTCTTACCTAATTACCGTACGCCTGTTACACCACAGTGCCTGACCGCTCTCCCTCCAGTGCCTTCGGTATCTGCCTCTCTTCACGTCCAGCGCTGAGTCAGGGCCCCGATACGGGAGGCGAAACGCAAAAGGCGCGATGGTCGATGAAACGTAGTCGGGCGCGTACAGACGCCAGGGAAAGTGCCATTGCGCCAAGGTTGCCGTTTAACGTCCGTGTTTTTCATTGTGCTGGCGCAAATTAGACGGCTGTTATTGTAATTGCAGTTCTTTTCTTGGAGGTGTGGGCGGACACGGCAGGAGACAGGAAGTTCATACGAGCGCATACCGATGTGCATTGCTAAGACCAGAACACGATTATGGGGGGGTTATGGGACAAATTACGATTTACTGAATGCTGTATATTAGGGATGGCATCACCTACCACACATAAATATGTGTAATCAGATGTCTGCTGTATCATCAGCTAATTAATTCCTCATCTCTCAGAAATCACCCTGCAAGTACCGTAGTCAAGGTATACACTATATGGCCAAAAGTCAGTGGACACCCCTACTAATTATTGAGTTCAGGTGTTTCAGCCACACCCATTGCCAACAGGGCTGTTTCTCAGGGTTTGGGATAGGCCTCTTAGTTCCAGTGAAGGGCATTCTTAATGCTACAGGATACGAAGACATCTTAGCCAATTGGGCGCTTCCAACTTTGTGGCAACAGTTTGGGGAAGGCCCTTTGCTGTTCCAGCATGACTGTGCCCCTGTGCACAAAGCGAGGTCCATAAAGACATGGTTAGACGAGTTTGGTGTGGAGGAACTCGATTGGCCTGCACAGAGCCCTGACCTCAACCCCATTGAACACCTTTGGGAGGAATTAGAACGCCGATTGCGAGCCAGGCCTTCTTGTCCAACATCATTGCCTGACCTCACAGATGCTCTTTTGGCTGAATGGACACAAATTCCCACAGACACACTCCAAAATCTTGTGGAAAGCCTTCCCAGAAGAGTGGCAGCTGTCATAGCCAAAAGGGGTCCAACTCCATATTAATGCCCATGGTTTTAGAATGGGATGTCCAACAAGCTCATATAGGTGTGATGGTCAGGTGTCCACTGACTTTTGGCCATATAGTGTAGATACAGGTAACTGCACTGTAATTCTGGAGCGGTGTCTGATGCCACCAGTTTTCCACCAGTGAATATTTTCTTCTTAAGGATTGCTTATTAAGTTGGAAGCAAGTGTCAGCAATAAAAATGAAAAATGATCTTAAATTAGTAACAATTACAGGAGATTCTGAAGTGGCATCCGAGACAGCGTTTTCCACCACAGTCAACAAAACACCAAACAACAGAATTTCTCATGGAAGAGTCCCAGGCACATTGAAGCTGTTCTGAGGCTCGCGGTGACCCGACGCCCTATCGAGACACTTTATGTTGGTGTTTCCTTTATTTTGGCAGTTCTGTGTAGATCAATGCACGTGTTGCACAGCCTCACTGACACGGGCACAATCCCCAACAATGGAGAGATCTTCCTGTCCCAGAAGCCGCGTGTGAAAGAAGATCAATGGTGAAACGGGAGCACTCGATTTTATTAGCTTTTTTTCTTTTTAACAAACTCTTCGCTCTTGCCACAGTCCCATGGTGTTTGTGCGCTGACTGTATTGACCCTAAGATGTCTGAGGGTCCTGTAAATATCTCTAAAGTAAATCTATGATCTCAGTACTTTCGACCCCAGGTGCCCTACCTCCGCACCTGGAAAGGAGAAAGTTACAGATAGTGTTATTGGTTTCCTGCAATTTGATTGGTTCCATCAGGATTTAGCCATTATGTTATAGGTCAATAGTTGACCCGAGTCCATGGCTCCGCCGCCTACACAAGCTCAGGGTTTGTCATAAGAAGCAATTGACCGTTGGTTTATTTGCAAAGCACCTTGCCCCAGAAGTTGGGCAGACTTTTCTCACATCAGAGTGTCAGCCTGATCCGGCTCATAGTATCGTACAGTAGTACAGTACAGTAGTACAGTAGTCTGACTAGACAGACAGGTTGTGATCTACGTATTGTTATACTTTTTTCAATGTAAATTTGTTTCAGCTTTCTCCCCCCATTTTCTCCCAATTTGGTAACCAATTGTGCTCTATTTCTTAATTTTTTTCTCAAATTTGTTTAGGATTTTGTCCCCTGTTTTTCTCCCAATTTGGTACCCAATTACACCCCCTATTTCTTTAGATTCGCCCTCGTTAGGCCTTGTCGTCCACTGACTCAATAGCTTCAGAAGATTTTCCAGAATGAGAAAAGAGATGAAACCGCTAATGCTGCAACCAGAGTGGAATTGTAATACAAATTGCAATCTTGTTCATTGGCTTAGAAGTTAAAAAAAATCGGATGAATATGAAACTCTCGGACCATCTCTTTTCATTTAGCGTTTCCGCAGGAAAAGGAGCAGTGAAAAGATCTGAAAAGATTCAGCGAGCGCTCCCCAACGTGGTCAACGTCTCCCAAATTTGTCTGACAGGGAACAGCGGAGACGTTGAACACATTACATTTTTCCTTTTACGGTTCCTCTCTTCTCCACTCATCAAACTTTCATATATTCTCTTTAGGACTTTGCTTTAGGCACTGACATCTATTGAAATGATGCTGCTTTTTAAATGTTCGCTGTGCTTAGTCCCCACCAATGCTATCAACATCGAGCAAAATATATCGTTTAATTGTTCATGTGTTTGATCTGGGAATTATGTGCGACCACCCGGACATTATTTTACAACGGAATGGAATGAGGTACGGTCAGGCTTTATTTAAACATTTATTTTTATTCATTTATCTATTTCTCATCTGGCCATCCAATCAGAAAATGACTAAACCCCCCCCCCCCTTCCCCAAACCCATCCAATTTAAAAAATGTTCTGTCTGACTTCCAAAGGAGGAACGGTAAGACTACAGATGAATGGATCTATAATAGTGTTGGGTTGGCAAGGTTATAGCGACCTTGGGCCCAGGAAAATAACCTGAGAGTGCAGGTTATCGTTTCACCATGTTTGAGAAATGACCTGAAATATGCAGGTTATTGTTCCAGAGGTCTCAGAAATGACCAGAAATATGCAGGTTATTGTTCCTCATGTTTGAGAAATGACCTGAAATTAGCAGGTTATCCTTCCCCAGGTTAGAGAAATGACCTGAAATATGCAGGTTATTGTTCCAGAGGTCTCAGAAATGACCTGGAATATGCAGGTTATTGTTCCTCATGTTTGAGAAATGACCTGAAATTAGCAGGTTATCCTTCCCCAGGTTAGAGAAATTACCGGAAATATGCAGGTTATCATTCCAGAGGTCTCAGAAATGACCTGGAATATGCAGGTTATTGTTCCTCATGTTTGAGAAATGACCTGAAATTAGCAGGTTATCCTTCCCCAGGTTAGAGAAATTACCGGAAATATGCAGGTTATCATTCCAGAGGTTAGAGAAATGACCTGACAGATGCAAGTTATCGTTCTCTAGGTTTGAGGAATGACCTGACAGATGCAGGTTATCGTTTCCCCAGGTTTGAGGAATGACCCGAAAGAAGCAGGTTATCATTATCCAGGTTTAAAGAATTTCCTGAATGGTGCAGCTTATGGTTCTCTCGTTCTGAAAAATAACCTCTGGGTAGGTTCATCCTTAAATACCTTTTCATGACAGAGTGGTATCACAGCTCTAAAAATATATATTTTAACACGAGGCATGCATGCAGTATTCAGGTCTGGGACTGTTAATACCCAGTAAATGAGTAAATGATGAGAGAGAGAGAGATAAAGAGAGAGATAGAGAGAGAGAGAGAGAGAGAGAGAGAGAGAGAGAGAGAGAGAGAGAGAGAGAGAGAGAGAGAGAGAGAGAGAGAGAAAGAGAGAGAGAGAGGCAGAGAGTGAAAGATAAAGAGAGAGAGAGAGAGAAATAAAGAAAGAGAGAGAGAAAGAGAGAAATAAAGAGAGAGAGAGAGAGGGAGAGAGAAAAATAGAGAGAGGGGAAAAAGTGAAAGGGAAAAAGAAAATAAGGCTTCATGAAATGGACCCGACCCATTGGGGAATTATGAGGGGGCGGGGGGCAGGGGGGTGGGGGAAATATAAGATGAAAAGATTAGGTTCTTACTTACTCTCCACGGACTGCAGGGTCTCCAGGGAGTATACACACAGGCCTCACTCCCCCCGTCCTCCTCTCTCTTTCATCGCGTTTCACGGAGGAGAATAAAAAGGAAAGAGAAAGAGAAATCCTCTTAAAGCCCATTAAATCAGGTCAGGAACAGTGACTAGACAGAATATTCACCCCCGCTGTCTTCCGTCGTCTGCGTTTATTCAGGGCCAATATCGCCATGCAGAGTACGCCCTCGCGCGATTTGTATGCAATGGCGAAGACTGGCGAAGACGCCTGCTTTGAAAAACAGGGCTCACTGGCAATGCGGTAGGTCGGGCTTTATGAAAACCAACAGTCAAGCAATACGCCTGAAATTCCGATTACATTTAAACATGTTTCCCCAAAAACCACAACTCTTTTTCCCCTCAAAACTATGAACACAAAACCCAATCAGTAAGCACATTTTGGCAAAACGCCGCAAACCTCTTGCAAAATGAAACGCTGCACTCGAAACTATGTGAACGCTTCTCAAAATGACACTTTTCAACCAAAATGACAGACACATGAATAGACTCTACGGAGGACTAATTACACACTGGTGTGATGAATGAAAAACACTGCTATGAAAATCTAAACTATCTTTCACTGATGCATTTGCAGTGTTATAAACTTGCAACGTATGCGCAGAAGCCTGTTGTAATAGATGAACTCAAATATGAAAGGAATACACAAATACAGAATCAAAATATATTTGTTCAAATTACGGTTTTGGACTACACATTTCAGCAAATAGCATAGGGAAAAACAGAACATGAGAATACAGGTTGGTACAGGAAGACCATTATGTCAATCTCAGTCAGGCCAGGCTAATCATTGATATACTATGTCACCAATGATTCGACTGGATTTTCCTCGGTCGAATGGCATCGGTTTGTAGCACCATACTGACGATAGTCATCTCTACGAGGCAAGCTAATTCTCAGAGGGCAGCAAACTCCGCTCCCTTCGAGACGGAACTCACCCACCCACTTTCTGGAGACACCCTTACACGCTTCTCAGCGAACTCGTGCCGGCTCACCCTCCCCCCCTCCCCATGGGACGGACAGCCAAATGCCGCCCACTCCCAGGGCTCCCCACGAGGGCCCGTCTGGCACAGTTGGGTTTCAAACCGCGACCGTGATAGGCAGCTCACGCTCGTAAAGGACCAGCCAATACGGGTGTGTTAGACCGCTACGCTATCGGAGGCCCCCATCTTTCAATTCAGATTTTTTTTAATGTTACATTATACTGTATTGACAAACTAGGAACAGCCTACAACTACCAGTTTCATACATGATACATATTGGTACTGTGGTTCACTTGCAGTAGTTTACCATGTTCTACAGTAATCGCTGTATTGTAATGCAGTACTAAAGACAAGAACAGTAAAGAAAAAAGTTGAGGTTGCTCCAATGTTTACAGTACTTACCTATTGTCATTTGTGAGGGTCCGGATCATGGATGCAACCCTGGGGTGGACAGCCAAACGCCGATCCCGATTGAGGCTCTCGGCCAGGGCCGGTCTGACAAATCCTGGTTTTGAACCGTGATAGGCAGCTCGCACTCGGTTTGCACGCAAAGTGAGGTGCTTTAGACCACTACGCTATCCGAGGGCCCTATTTGAGCCAAAGCAACAATATAAATCCACACGAATGTAGTCATGCGGGAAATAAATCTTGTTTCTTGGTAAGGTCCTATCGTTGCGCCCATCGGACAGGAGAAATCTCTTATGGAGGAAGTATTCTCTGCACTGAGTGACTCCACTCTGCATTAACTGCAATGCTCAACTCCACAAGGGGCTGAATTCAGTGGTGGGCGAAGTACATAAACCCTTTACTTGAGTCAAAGTACAGATACACTGATAAAATATTACTCCAGTAAAAGTAAAAAGTCCTACATTTAACCCCATTTGCCTTTGAAATGTAGGGGAGTGGAAGTAACAATACAAGTAAAAATGGAAATACTGAAGTAAGAACAGATACTTGAAAAATTTACTTAAGCACAGTAAGTTAAATAAAGTAAATGTACTTCGTTACTGTCCACCACTGGCTGAATTACAGGAGGCCAAGAATCAAAACCTTTTCCCATAATGCATTGTGGAGACGTCACGCCAACACGCATTCGGCAAATAAGAATTTGGGGGCTGGCTGGAACACAAGCACAAGAGCAAGAGCACTTCTATCAGTGTATGCGTGGGGTGGCAGTGTAGTCAAAGTGGTTAGGGGAACTGGGCTAGTAAAGCAAAGGTTGCATGTTGGATATCCAGGTGGGGCACTACTATTGTAACCTTGAGCAAGGTACTTAACCTGAATTGCTTTAGTAAATATCCTGCTGTATACTGTAAATGGATTGTACGTGAAGAAATGTAAACTGTGTAAGCCGCTCCAGCTAAGAGCGTCTGCTAAATGCCTGTGATGAAACAGATATGGGTCAAATATGGCAGTAATGTAATGCATGCAGGGTCATATAGAGGATTTAATCGCTGCAGTAATTATCCAGTTGGGCATGTGGATAATGTGAATGTGGATGTTATGTAAAATATGTTTGCCACCCCAGATTTAAATATAAGTTATTTTATATATAATATTTCTGTATTAAAGTCTATATGATCAGATTTGGGCAGCACGGTGGTGCAGTGGATAGCACTGTCGCCTCACAGCAAGAAGGTCTCGGGTTCGAATCCAGGCCGGGGGCCTTTCTGTGTGGAGTTTGCATGTTTTCCCGTGTCGCGTGGGTTTCCTCCGGGTACTCCGGTTTCTTCCCACAGTCCAAAGACATGCACGTTAGGCTAATTGGAGAGTCTAAATTGCCCGTAGGTATGAGTGTGTGAGTGAATGGTGTATGTAGTGCCCTGCAATGGATTGGCGACCTGTCCAAGGTGTATTCCTGCCTCTCGCCCCAATGCATGCTGGGATAGGCTCCAGTCCCCCCCCGCGACCCTAACTAGGAATAAGCGGCTGAAGATGAGATGAGATGAGATGAGATGAGATGAGATGAGATGATCAGATTTGACACAGTACATATTTTTATGTCTTTATGTATGAGACATAAACAGCCACCTGTGTATGTGTGTGTGTGCATGTGCTTGTATGCATGTGTGTGTTTGAGTGAGTGTGTGTGTGTGTATGTGTGCATGTGATTGTATGTATGGGTGTGTGTATGCATGTTTGTGTGAGTGTGTTTGAGTGAGTGTCTATGTGTGTGAGCGTGTGTGTGCGTGTGTGTGTATGTGTGCATGTGTTTGTATGTATGGGTGTGTGTATGCATATGTGTGTGTGTGTGTGTATGTATGAAGTATTTCCATCAACATCATACATGCCCACAGGTTGGCCTGTGCTGAGTACAACATCGCGAAACTTCTGCAAGTGCTGGCATCTATAGTCTAAAGCAGCACAAGGAAGATGACATCACTTGGCAGAGTGATATATTAACAGCAAAGCAGTTCTGCTAAGTGTTTCTGATAAATTGTCCAATTCACGCTGAGCCGTTATCAAAAAAAAAAAAAAAGAGAGAGAGAAGAAGCGAGCCAGGGGAAAAGAAAAAAAAAGAAAAAGAAAAAGGCAAACGGTTCATCAGCCAGTCAGTTCTGTTGGAAGACAGCTTTAGAGCAGAGAGCAGGTGTCCCCACCTCCCTTCCATTACCTGCAGAATATGAATTAAGTTCATATGAATTCTCATAAAAAGCCACACATTTCTCCAGTGCCCAGCTACCCGCGGTTAGCACCGGAGGGCAATGAGCGCGGTAAACAATGCAAACGGCCACCGAGCTCCCGGCAGCATCTCCAGGAATAAACGTAATTCACCGCTGTAAAATGACAAAAGTGCTGCCGTGACAGAAATCTGATAAAACGGTCCAACAGCCGCCGAAAATAGTCTTTTTAAAAAATCAAATCCAACCGTTTACGTCTCGTTTTGCTCTCTCACGAAGGAACTTGTTTTGCTCTCTCAAAGTTCCCACGAAGCTGATCGCTCGAACGGAATTTGCTGTCTTTTTTCCCCTTTGTTTTTATTTATTTATTTATTTATTTATATGTTGTTGTTTTTTGCGGAACTGGATTATGGAGGGATATAAATATCGCTGAAGTGAATGTTGTGAAACTGTAAAAACATGGCAATTAAAAACAGGAGCCTTAAAATGATAACCCTTTTTGTTAGGAGATCTGAGCAAATGTCTTCACAAATGTCTGCAGATACAGATGGTGTTCCTGTATAACAACATGCTATAAACACAGGGGGTGTTCTACACAGAAAAGTGGGGGAACTGTGGTCACTTTAGTTCTACAAATATTTGAGTCATTTAGAAATACAGTTAACTGCCAAAATAAAGGAAACGCTTGAGTAAATAAAGGATTCCTGAGGCTCTGTTGAGGTGTAGGGTGCATTTTTCCGGGCATAGTTTAGGTTTAGCCATTCTGAGTGATCACATTCATCCTGTGGTGAAGCATTTCTATCCTGATGGGAGTGGACAGTGCCCCCATCCACAGGGCACAAGTGGTTCGATGAGCATGAAAACGATGTAAACCATATGCCATGGCCGTCTCAGTCACCACATCTCAACCCAGTTGAACACTTATGGGAGATTCTGGAGCGGTGCCTGAGACAGCGTTTTCCACCACCATCAACAAAACACCAAATGATGTAACTTCTAGTGGGAGAATGGTGTTGCATCCCTCCAATAGAGTTCCAGACACTTGTAGAATCTATGCCAAGGGGTATTGAAGCTGTTCTAGCAGATATCAATCTAAGGCTTGAGCAAGCAAATTGATCAGGGCTCGTGGTGGGCCTAGCGCCCTATTAAGACACGTTATGTTGGCAGTTACCTGTATGTTCTTTTCAAATACATATTTTTGAGGAGGGGGCCGCTCGGAACCCATCAAGCCCTCAGCTCCAGTAAAACTCAGGTGAGGAGAGAGAGAGCTTTTCATCACCAGTGGAACGGGAGTGAGTTACACGGGCTGCCGACCACCGGATAGTATGGACCAATCACGACTCTACATATCAATACGCTATCAGGGTGATTCACGAAAGTCGCCAGCAGGCGAAAGCCGAATATATTGTAATTATATATATTTTTGAATTGCATTGATGCACAGAGAACGTTTTTGTCTTCTTCTTGTTCTGGCGAGCCAATTTCGACACACTCAAACCGCAATTTACGATCAGGTAACGGCTTTGCGGAAAGAGGGAACAAAACAAACACAAAACAGAAAGCCCTTATCCGTGCAGGTGTAGCTAAGCAATGTTATTCAGAACGATACAGCGCACAGTGCAATCTATTAGCCAAATGTATGTCCCTCTGAGCAGCAGAGAACATTTTCAAATGTATTCATGAAATGTGTCATATCACACCAACAGGACCTTAGACCACAGAGGACACAACCGCTATTGTGTTTTTTCTGGGGTTTTTTTTTTTACTGTTGAGGCATATTTTTCCCACCGTAATCACATTCAAGTTTGAGAATGAAGTGGATCTAACAGTGCTACGGGTGTCCACGGCAACACGGATAATAAAGGCCCTGGTGGAAACGTCATGCTCATGGAGCGGAAAAAAATGATCTAACAGGACGCCGTCAGCCCCTGATCGCCGCGGAAACACACTTAGTGACTTTCATGAATAACCCGGCTTCCCGCCATCGCCTTGGTAACCGTTTGATGAGTAATGGATTCTGATGCACAGGTGGGGCTCTGGAGGGATCCGAGGAAGAGGGGGGTGAGGTGGGGGTCCGAGAGAAAGACTGAAGTAAAGGGAAATGGCGATGTGGGATGATAGGGGATACAAGCTGGCGAGAGCAACCCCCTTTGGCATTTTTCACATTTTATTTTCTTACTTCACAGAATCAGAAGGGATTTAATTGGGATTTCTTGCCACTGATCAACACAAAATGCTCTATAATGTGAAATGATATACAAATGGTGTCAAAAAAACAACTCTAAAGCTTTTTCGAATTAATTACAAATAAAAAAGACAATAATTGATTACACCCCCGCCATGACTTGTGGAAGCCTGTGAATAAGTCTATTTAAATAAGTCTCTACCAGATTTGCACACCTACACATTGCAATTTTCACCCATTCTTCTTTACAGAATTGCCCGAGCTGCATCAGGTTGGATGGGGACCGTTGGTGAACAGAAATGTTGAAATCTCTCCACAGATTCCCAATGGGATTGAGGTCTGGGCTTTGACTGGGCCACTCCAGGACATTGATTTTTTTGTTTGTTTTTAAACCACTCCAATGTTGGTTTTGCTGTATGCTTTGGGTCATTGTCCTGCTGGAATATAAATCTTCTCAGGTCCCAGGTTTTTTGCAGACTGCAGCAGATTTTCCTCCAAGATTTATCTATATCTTGCGCCATCAATTTCCCCCTCTATTTTGACAAGTTTTCTGGTCCCTGAAGCAGAGAAGCATCCCCATAGCATTGGGCTCCTCCCGCCACCGTGTTTCACGGCTGGGACAGTGTTCTTGGGACGATGCACACTGTTAGGTTTGCGCCAAATATAGCGCCTAACGTTGATGCCAAAAAGTCTAATCAGACCACAGAATCTTCCTCCGCTACTTGGTTTGAGAGTTTCCCACATCTTCTGGACAACTCTAGACAAGATTTAATGTGGGTTTTCTTCAATAATGGCTTTCTTTTTGCCACCCTCCCATCAAGCGCAGATTTGTGAAGCGCCCAGACTATTGTTGTCCCATGGACAGTCTAGTCTCTCTCATCACAATTATTGTCTTTTTTACATTTCTAATTAATTAACAAGCAGCTTTAGATTTTTTTATTTTTATTTGACATTATAGAGCATTTTGTGTTGATCAGTGGCAAGAAACCCCAATTAAATCAATTTTGATTCCATGAAGTAAGAAAATAAAATGTGAAAAATGTCAAAGGGGGTGAATACTTTTTATACCCACTGTATGTCTTTTTTGTTTTCCTATTATAATCAAAATAAGAAATGTAAATTGTATAGGTCGATTGTATTTTGTTTATTACCATTGTTATTTTATATATTCTTTAATTATAATGCTCGGGCAATACACACATTGTATTTGTTATGCCATAAAGCAAACTTCAATTAAATGGAATTTCATTGAGACAGGAGTACAGAGAGAAATAGAACGAGTGAGAGGGGAATGGAGAGAGGGAGAGAGAAAGAGTGAGAAAAGGAGAGATAGATGTACAGTAAGCTAGAGGGGCGGTGAGAGAGAGGGAGATGGAGAGGTGGGGTGAAGAGAGAGAAAGAAAGAGCGAGAGAGAGAGAGAGAGAGAGAGAGAGAAAGGGATGACAAAAAAGAGAGAAAGGGAGATGAGAGAGAGGGAGAAAAAAAGAATGAAAGCAGGGGACAGATAGAGAGAGAGAAATGTAGGTAGCAGGAGATACAGAGGGAGGTGGAGAGAGAGAGAAAGAGAGGGATGAAGAGAGAGAGAGAGGGACGGAGAAAGAGAAAGAGAGAAAGGGGGATGAGAGAGAGGGAGAGAAAGAGAAAGAGAATGAAAGCAGGGGACGGACAGACAGAGAGAGAAAAGTCGGGAGAGAGATACAGAGGGAGGTAGAGAGTGAGCGAGGGATGGATGAGAGAGAGAGAGAGAGAGAGAGAGAGAGATGAGAAAGAGAAGGGGGATGAGAGAGAGGGAGAGAAAGGGAATGAAAGCAGGGGACAGAGAGAGAGAGAGAGAGAGAGAGAGAGAGATACAGAGGGAGGTAGAGAGTGAGAGAGGGATGGATGGAGAAAGAGAGAGAGAGAGAGACACGCTGCAGTATTCAGCAGGCAGTCCTGGTCGTGGGGAGGTGGGAGCAGAGGACGATCCGGCAGAGGGAGGCGTTCGGTGGCGCGCGGAGCGGCTCGGCGTAATTCATGCTCCGCATCTTGAGCAGAGAGAGACCAGCGCGAGGAGTGAATAATGAAACAAAGAGGGCCTCTTCAGTATGCCGGGGACGGTCTGCTGGAGAGCTCTTGGAATTATTTAAAAAGGTTAGTCTATGAATAAACATGTCTCATCAAGGTCTTTTACACCAGGAACGAAAGAGATACTAATGAATAATAACAGGCTGATATGACAGGGTATAGAAATGAATGTTCATCTTTTTTTTTTCTTTCTTTTTTTCTTCCATAAAACGGATGCATAAAATGCAATTTTTCTGCACTGTTTTTTTTTCTCTCTTTTTCCAGAGGGACAAAAAAATACATAATTATTAAACAGTTAAAACGGCAAAATGCTTTTTTTCCCTCTCTCCAGCAAAAGCTGTGGATGGGATTTGCAAGGGAAACATGACAGTCCTATTAGCGATCCCTGCACACATGTTCAGAGGCTTTTATATTACACAGCTCCCCTCCTTCTCCTTGGCTTCTCTCTCAGGGTCGTGTTGCCTCCCAAGGCCTGGGAGACCTTCAGGACCGTACACGGCAGCGGGCTAACTTACAGGGAGCGCAGCTGAGGTCTTACCGACAGACACACACAGCTGAGGTCTTACCGACAGACACACACAGCTGAGGCCTTACCTACAGACACACACAGCTGAGGCCTTACCTACAGACACACACAGCTGAGGGTCTTACCTACAGGCACACACAGCTGAGGCCTTACCTACAGGCACACACAGCTGAGGCCTTACCTACAGGCACACACAGCTGAGGTCTTACCGACAGACACACACAGCTGAGGCCTTACCTACAGGCACACACAGCTGAGGCCTTACCTACAGGCACACACAGCTGAGGCCTTACCGACAGACACACACAGCTGAGGTCTTACCGACAGACACACACAGCTGAGGGTCTTACCTACAGGCACACACAGCTGAGGCCTTACCTACAGACACACACAGCTGAGGGTCTTACCTACAGGCACACACAGCTGAGGCCTTACCTACAGACACACACAGCTGAGGTCTTACCTACAGACACACACAGCTGAGGCCTTACCTACAGGCACACACAGCTGAGGTCTTGCCTACAGGCACACACAGCTGAGGCCTTACCTACAGGCACACACAGCTGAGGCCTTACCTACAGACACACACAGCTGAGGTCTTACCTACAGGCACACACAGCTGAGGCCTTACCTACAGGCACACACAGCTGAGGGTCTTACCTACAGGCACACACAGCTGAGGCCTTACCTACAGACACACACAGCTGAGGCCTTACCTACAGACACACACAGCTGAGGCCTTACCTACAGGCACACACAGCTGAGGTCTTACCTACAGACACACACAGCTGAGGTCTTACCGACAGACACACACAGCTGAGGCCTTACCTACAGACACACACAGCTGAGGTCTTACCTACAGGCACACACAGCTGAGGTCTTACCTACAGGCACACACAGCTGAGGGTCTTACCTACAGGCACACACAGCTGAGGTCTTACCTACAGGCACACACAGCTGAGGTCTTACCTACAGGCACACACAGCTGAGGTCTTACCTACAGACACACACAGCTGAGGTCTTACCTACAGACACACACAGCTGAGGTCTTACCTACAGACACACACAGCTGAGGCCTTACCTACAGGCACACACAGCTGAGGTCTTGCCTACAGGCACACACAGCTGAGGCCTTACCTACAGGCACACACAGCTGAGGCCTTACCTACAGACACACACAGCTGAGGTCTTACCTACAGGCACACACAGCTGAGGCTCACCTACAGGCACACACAGCTGAGGTCTTACCTACAGGCACACACAGCTGAGGCCTTACCTACAGACACACACAGCTGAGGCCTTACCTACAGACACACACAGCTGAGGCCTTACCTACAGGCACACACAGCTGAGGTCTTACCTACAGACACACACAGCTGAGGTCTTACCTACAGGCACACACAGCTGAGGCCTTACCTACAGGCACACACAGCTGAGGCCTTACCTACAGACACACACAGCTGAGGTCTTACCTACAGGCACACACAGCTGAGGCCTTACCTACAGGCACACACAGCTGAGGGTCTTACCTACAGGCACACACACAGCTGAGGCCTTACCTACAGGCACACAGCTGAGGTCTTGCCTACAGGCACACAGCTGAGGCCTTACCTACAGGCACACACAGCTGAGGCCTTACCGACAGACACACACAGCTGAGGTCTTACCGACAGACACACACAGCTGAGGGTCTTACCTACAGGCACACACAGCTGAGGCCTTACCTACAGACACACACAGCTGAGGGTCTTACCTACAGGCACACACAGCTGAGGCCTTACCTACAGACACACACAGCTGAGGTCTTACCTACAGACACACACAGCTGAGGCCTTACCTACAGGCACACACAGCTGAGGTCTTGCCTACAGGCACACACAGCTGAGGTCTACCTACAGGCACACACAGCTGAGGCCAGACAGACACACACAGCTGAGGTCTTACCTACAGGCACACACAGCTGAGGCCTTACCTACAGGCACACACAGCTGAGGGTCTTACCTACAGGCACACACAGCTGAGGTCTTACCCACAGACACACACAGCTGAGAGGCCTTACCTACAGACACACACAGCTGAGGCCTTTCCACAGGCACACACAGCTGAGGTCTTAGGTCTTACAGACACACACAGCTGAGGTCTTACCGACAGACACACAGCTGAGGCCTTACCTACAGACACACAGCTGAGGTCTTACCTACAGGCACACACAGCTGAGGTCTTACCTACAGGCACACACAGCTGAGGGTTACCTACAGGCACACACAGCTGAGGTCTTACCTACAGGCACACAGCTGAGGTCTTACCTACAGGCACACACAGCTGAGGTCTTACCTGCAGACACACACAGCTGAGGTCTTACCTACAGGCACACACAGCTGAGGTCTTACCTACAGACACACACAGCTGAGGCCTTACCTACAGGCACACACAGCTGAGGTCTTGCCTACAGGCACACACAGCTGAGGCCTTACCTACAGGCACACACAGCTGAGGCCTTACCTACAGACACACACAGCTGAGGTCTTACCTACAGGCACACACAGCTGAGGCCTTACCTACAGGCACACACAGCTGAGGGTCTTACCTACAGGCACACACAGCTGAGGCCTTACCTACAGACACACACACAGCTGAGGCCTTACCTACAGACACACACACAGCTGAGGCCTTACCTACAGGCACACACAGCTGAGGTCTTACCTACAGACACACACAGCTGAGGTCTTACCTACAGACACACACAGCTGAGGTCTTACCTACAGACACACACAGCTGAGGTCTTACCTACAGGGCACACAGCTGAGGTCTTACCTACAGGCACACACAGCTGAGGTCTTACCTACAGGGCACACACAGCTGAGGTCTTACCACACAGACACACAGCTGAGGCCTTACCTACAGACACACACAGCTGAGGCCTTACCTACAGGCACACACAGCTGAGGTCTTACCTACAGACACACACAGCTGAGGTCTTACCGACAGACACACACAGCTGAGGCCTTACCTACAGACACACACAGCTGAGGTCTTACCTACAGGCACACACAGCTGAGGTCTTACCTACAGGCACACACAGCTGAGGTCTTACCTACAGACACACACAGCTGAGGTCTTACCTACAGACACACACAGCTGAGGTCTTACCTACAGGCACACACAGCTGAGGTCTTACCTACAGGCACACACAGCTGAGGTCTTACCTACAGGCACACACAGCTGAGGTCTTACCTACAGACACACACAGCTGAGGTCTTACCTACAGGCACACACAGCTGAGGTCTTACCTACAGGCACACACAGCTGAGGTCTTGCCTACAGGGGCACACACAGCTGAGGCCTACCTACAGGCACACACAGCTGAGGCCTTACCTACAGACACACACAGCTGAGGTCTTACCTACAGGCACACACAGCTGAGGCCTTACCTACAGGCACACACAGCTGAGGCCTTACCTACAGACACACACAGCTGAGGTCTTACCTACAGGCACACACAGCTGAGGTCTTGCCTACAGGGCACACACAGCTGAGGCCTTACCTACAGGCACACACAGCTGAGGCCTTACCTACAGACACACACAGCTGAGGTCTTACCTACAGGCACACACAGCTGAGGTCTTGCCTACAGGCACACACGACTGAAGTAGAACCTACAGGCAGCACAGCTGAGGCTGATTGGTAATCAACCAAGGTGTGTCTTGTCGTGCCAGTAGAAAGGAACAGCCTGCTGGGACAGGACATGGGCATTTGAAGGAATGGGCTGCTTAATTGTGTTTGTCTCTCTACCAGCTATCCTTTGTGCAGAGACAGTTTGTTTCTTGTACAGTGCTTGAGTGCTTTTTTTTACCCCCTTAAAGAGGCAAAGTGCCTCTCAGTAGAGATGGGCGAAGGAAGGCTTTTCAGCCAGGAGGTAGCAACCTTCGAAGCTCCATCAAGATATTACACCATAAAAATAATCGAAACACTACTATAATCAATCACTACTTTCATTTATGAAAAAGACGCTTTCAAAACTTTTAAGCTGGACTTAATTTCCACTTGCGTTAGATTCACAGAAAGGTTTAAAGGTACTTAAAATCACAGCCGATAGCCTTCAGACATTAATGGTAAACACTTTAACAGTGTGTGCTTGTGAGTTTTATTACTGTCTGCGACATATGACACTGACCCAACACAGGGTTCCATCAAACTGTGGGCAGTACAGTATATTGACGTAAACAGTACCAGACAATAGCTTGAGTGCACCTGCTGGAAACTGTTTATTTCATAATTGACAATGTTTTACACCGTATATGTTTCTGTAAATACTTGGAAATTACAAAAGTATTTACAGGTCTGGACACTGGGCAGGCCAGGTCATTAGTTTGAGTTGTCCTTGAGTTGTCCTTGAGTTGTCCAAAAGGAGTGCCCAATTATCCAGATGGAAGGTACAAACTTTTGACTGGTACTGTATATGTTGTGTCAAATATGGTAAATTGACAAAACATTAGTAGGCTGAGGCGGCACGGTGGTGCAGTGGATAGCGCTGTCGCCTCACAGCAAGAAGGTCTGGGTTGAATCCAGGCCGGGGCCTTTCTGTGCGGAGTTTGCATGTTCTCCCGTGTCCGCGTGGGTTTCCTCCGGGTACTCCGGTTTCTTCCCACAGTCCAAAGACATGCACGTTAGGCTAATTGGAGAGTCTAAATTGCCCGTAGGTATGAGTGTGTGAGTGAATGGTGTGTGTGCCCTGCGATGGATTGGCGACCTGTCCAGGGTGTATTCCTGCCTCTCGCCCGGAACGCATGCTGGGATAGGCTCCAGCACCCCCCCCGCGACCCTGACCAGGAATAAGCGGCTTAGACAATGGATGGATGGATGGCATTAGTAGGCTTCAACAAGCATGACGGAGGAAAGTACAAGGCCAAAAACGAGCAGAGCAGTCGCAAGGCTTTCATACAGAACATAAAATGAGTTCCTTTTTTCATGCTGTCAACTGCCGAAAATATGGAAGTCAAGCCAGGATTATAAACTCCAGATAGCTCGATAATTTTCATGCAATGTTGTCTAAGCTAGAGTCGAGAAAAGCAGCCGCTCCAAATAGTTTCGATGCCTCAGTTCAATCCCTGCGCCATCTGTAGCTGTTGGCCTTTTCAGTCTCTCCATGTCGTCCTTGTTCTCCCACTGCCTGGCACAGAGACCACGCCCCAAACATGCCCCGCAGTACACAGTGCCAAAACTGTGACAGCCACGTAAAACTGCTACGGCCATGATACCGTGACCAACAGCTCGATTTATACCCATATATCACCAACAACAACAAAAGAAAAACTAAATAAATGCCAGATGTCCTGTTATTCATGTGATAGACTTTGCCTTTTCACTCTGAATTCCAGTGACAACGTGCCGGGGGTTTGACATTCCTCTTTTGACATTTTCGCTTTTAAACTTTTGGCACAAACCCCTCCTCCGCCCTATTGTTACACACGGTTGTTCGAGTCACTTCAGGATCCGTATCCACGTTTCTCAAACATCGGACAAAAACCCCCCCAAAAGTCTCATGTTCGCATTGAGTTGGTATGAGTGCAGGGAACAACGAGTGTTCTGCTCTGGAAGAGTGCGGCTCTTTGAGGATGCCATTAGCAGCCCTTTACCACGTCATCGATTAGAATGTTCGAAGGCTCGTCGTCGACGGAGGAAAAGGACGAGGATGAGTTCTGTCCGACCGCCGGGACCTTGTGCAAACGGATTCACCCTGAGCGGCAGAGCTCCTTCTCCAGCTGTCCTAGAAAACCGGCGCAGCGTGCCGCGGTCGGGACGGAGGCTCGCGGGCCGCGGCAGAGGAGAACCCGCGCGCGGAAAAAAACACGCTGAAGCCGGGAAGGGTGCCCCAGATGGCCGTCCTTCTCAACGCCGAGAGGACGTTTGTTTCCTATGACGCCCTTGAAGAGACTATCGCTTAAAAAACCCAAAAAACTTTTCTTCTTTCTCTCTCTGTCTCTCTGTCTCTCTCTCTCTCTCTCTCTCTCTCTCTCTCTCTCTCTCTCTCTCTCTCACTCTATCTCTTTATTTCTCTCTCTCTATCTCTGTGTCTCTCTCTCTCTCTCTCTCTCTATCTCTCTGTGTCTCTCTCTCTCTCTCTCTCTCTCTCTTTCTCCTTGCGCCTGCCCCCACGTACGGGCCCATCTGTTGCAAAGGAGACCGGAGAGGAGGCGGGTTGAGTTCTCCCTCCGCCGATTCCGGTGCTCTCTCTCTCTCTCTCTTCTTCGCCCCGTCCTTCGATTGAGCAGATTGAACAAAAGAACAATAAGAGAAGGGCAGCTCTGCGTCTCCATGGTTTTGTATTCCGGTGCTGGCCGCGGCCACCGCCGTCGCACATCTCAAATGTAATGGGCAAATCCCGAATCGATAAACGAACAAACAGGAGAAATGGTAATGAAACGCTCCATGCAAACCTTAAAGGCTATTTAAATGTTAATGTACATACTTTCAGCAAGCGGCTCTGAAATGAGTACTCTCTCATAATGACGCTGGGCCGGACATGCTTCCGACGCTTTTAAGTGCTATTCTCGGGCGCCTGAATAATATAAATGCCCGCATTTAATATCTAACCTTTATTATGAAAAGGGATAGTTCTGTGGAAGGTGATGCTGATTGGTCGACCAGACTTCCTGGCAGTGCCGATATTCAGGATAAAGCACGCTAAATAGAATGTCCGTACATCATTTTGATATCATTTTGCCTTCTGCTAATATAAACATCCTGGACATGAAACGTTGTTAGCTGTCGGGCGTGATCAAATTTAAAAATGCAAAAATCTCATTCGGTTCAATTAACGTCTGCATCCTCAAAGTGGGCTGTCTGGCGTCTCACTTATTGGTGCGCCAAGAAGAATTGGCATCAACTTAAAAATAACAACGAACAATGAGTTGAATAGGATAGCATTTCTGCATGAAGTTCAGAAATGGAACTTTCGTTGCTTAGTGACCAAATAACTAGCTAGCAAGCGCCTTATCGCCGGGATACAAAGCAGCTGCCTCCCGTTTCAGTAAGCTCCATGCAGAGATTTCAGGCAGCGGTAATCATGTCAGTCTTGTACTGACACGGGCGTCAAGAAAACCCGTCCGAAACTCTGAGAACGGTCACATCAAGGGTATTTAACCTCACTGGGAAGTACAGAACATGGAGTGACGTTTTGTAGCGTTCACTAATACTGGCTTTGACATCTAATTTTTACATGCAAGGTTTTGTCTTAAGAATTTTCTATGTGAGGGCAGGCGTCTCTTTTGTTGTCTTGCTAAGAGAACCTTGACAGCTGGCTTATCGTCTGCACAAATGCGATGGACGCGCAGCAGGGTTAGGCCATAGCCAAGGCTTGACCAGGGTGGATAGATCATCCCCAACCTAATTGCCCTAGTTACGTGGGAGGGTTCAGGCACCATGATTGGTTGGATGAGTCTTTAGGGGGCCAAAGTTTTGTACAGTGGTTTGTTGCCGATTCTACCCCCCTTTGGTTCGTTGCAATAAACTGGGTGCCTGGAGGCAGAAGCTGTCAGCCGGAATATTGCTTAATGAGGGAGTGTGTCTGCATGTGCTACACACACGGAACCCGTCTGCTGAACATCCTGTCCAGAAAAGTTTAGCACTTCCTGTTTCTCGGAAGATACTATAACTAGTCCCCATGATGTGGATTGTAGTCCTGAAACGGCGCAGAAATGAACGGAGACAGTCCTGTGAAAGTCTTAATGCGGCGGCAGCGATATCACCTGGCTGTCGGGAGAAGGACTGCTGGCAGTTGCCAACAGTCTTGACTCTTGTGGTAGTACTGCTTGTGTTGTGTGGAGGACTAAGGTTCAAACCCCGCTCTGGGAAATAAGCAGTAGTAGTAGTAGCAGTAGCAGTAGCAGTAGCAGTAATAGCAGCAGTAGTAATAGTAGTAGTAGCAGTAGCAACAGCCTGCTCATTTACATGTCTTTATTGTTTATTTTACATTTTTATTTTCAAGTGTTTCATTAGCTCTTGCAATGCAGTGATCAGTTGCGCAACGCATAAACAAACAGATCTGTTTGACCCTTGTGAAGCTCCAGATCATAGTGAAGACTGAATGTTCCATCAGTCAAGAAGCAGCCTTTCATAGGGTCATAGGGCGGTCATGGGGAGGGGGTAGGGTCGCGGGGGTCATGTGCGACAGAGCGGTCGAGGCCATTGGACCGTTATATCTGGGCTAAACCAATTTTGCCTGATGGCTATTTTTACTGAAAGGCACTTTTTTTTTTACTGTCCAGAATGTTCCTGGCCCAGCCAGAATGTCCACTGCCCTGCCATTCTCACTTAGTGACCGAGAACAATTGTTGCCAGACTGGAGAGTAATCCCCCAAATGTGCCTTTTTTGGTGTAAACTCACTGGGGAAGTTTCAGTGAAAATATGTATGCAAATGAATTGTAGAGGTTGGTGGTGGTGCTGGTGCTGGTGCTGGTGATATTCAACAGAAGAGGTGAGGCTGGTTGGAGGCATACATTTGTACGGAATGTCATTTGAAGATGGTGGATGTTGAAGAATAATAAAACACTATTTAAAAAAAAAAAAAAATCGGTATCTGGCAACAGTGCAGAGCAGAAATTGAATTGTGGGTGGGGAGTGAGGTGGGAGTCCTGCAGACGGTGGTCAGGAGTTCAAGGCGAGTGCAGACGAGACCTCTTGGTCAGGGAGGGAGAGCGTGGGGAGTGTAAACTCTCTGAGAGAGAGGCTCATAAAGGCAGCGGTTAGAGCAAACAAGACGAAAGTGGCGCGCGTGCACAAAGCTGTGATCCCTCTCTCCCTCGCCCCGCCTCGATTAGTACTCCAGCGTGCGGACTCTTCAGCCTGCCATGCTTATTTCTGCACTGCACGTCTTTCTCACCGGGCTGCTGTCGGTGGACTTATGTGCACGGAGGGGCGTATTTGGGATTGGCCTGGTGGGTAAGAATGATTATTTCTTTCTTTGGGGGGGATCAAGTTAAAAGATGACATAACAGGAAAATGCAAACATAACAAACAGGGAGAGAGAGCAAAAAACCCCAAATTAAAACAATAATAGAAAAATGACAAAAAACAACTGAGAAAATGAAACGCGCTGAATTGCTGTGAAGTAAACAAATGAAACGATGGGCAGCCTTGGTTGTACACGAGCACTCTGTGTGAAAAACCTACCGACTCTACCAAACCTACCGACTCTACCAAACCTACCGACTCTACCAAACCTACCGACTCTACCAAACCTACCAACTCTACCAAACCTACCGACTCTACCAAACCTACCGACTCTACCAAACCTACCAACTCTACCAAACCTACCGACTCAGAATCAGAATCAGAATCAGACGTGTCTTTATGGCCGTTCACACTGAAGTGTGTAGGAATGGTTCTTGGTGTTGCTGCAGTGCAGTTAGTCGCACAGTGAAAACACACAGACAGTGTACTAGTGCAGTAGAGGGATAGTGCAATAGGTAACATTATTAATACATCAGAGTGCATAGACAGTACATTAATACATGAATACATGGAACAAACACACCAACTCTACCAAGTGTACCAACTCTACCAACTCGGCGAAATTCAGACAAATACAGTGCCTCGCCTTGTTATTCAGGACCAATGGGATTTATGAGGATTCAGAAACACTCTTCTGAATGAGATTCTCTCCCTCGTACTATCCATTGTGTTGTCTAAAACAGCCAAACATCTAAAATGACACTATTTGCTTTTTCAGATATTCAAAGGGTGTAACTGCCAATATAAAGGAAACACCATCATAAAGAGCCTTAGGGAAAGCAGCATTCAGTCTTCCACGAGAAATTTCATAATTTGGTGTTTTGTTGATGGTGGTGTCTCAAGCCCCCACTCTCATCAAACCATTCAGTGACCACTCGTGCCCTGTGGATGGGGGCATTGTCATCCTGGAAGAGACCACTCCCATCAGGATAGAGATGCTTCACCATAGCATGCAGGTGATCACTCAGAATGGCTTTGTATTTATTTATTGGCGTTTACCTTGCCCTCTAAGGGGTTGAGTGGACCTAAACCATGACAGGAAAATGCAGCCCGCCCACACCATAACAGAGCCACCAGAACCCTTCATTTACTCAAGTGTTTCCTTTATTTTGGCATTTACCTGTATCTCAGCCATTCAGTGAGTTTTAATTGTAATGATCAATTATGGAATATGTTGTACATATCAACGTGTAGCTCATTTATGAACCAGTTTTGAGCTTTATTAAAACACTCAAGGGTTTTTTTCACCCACATTTGTTTGCTATTTTTATGCCTTGAACTCAAGCCACGTTTTACACTGGCTATCAGGCTACATATAGCACGAGGAGGCTGGCCGCATGCTCACCTCTGCTTTTTCTGTGTCAGGCAGCACAGGTATTTGTAGAGTTGAGCTGTGTGCGGACCTCCTGTAGATCACGGCGTTAGCACAGCCTGTCTTCCTCTCCTCCTCTTTGTGCTGTCAGAGTTCATCTTTATTATCGCTCACCCTCCACAGGTGCCCTGCGCTTCCTCTGTGTTGCCTGCTTTCCGAGACCGGTTGGCCCACATTTGCCTTTATGCTTTGTGTGTGTGTGAGAGTGTGTGTGTGTGAGTGTGTGTGTGTGTGTGTGTGTGTGAGTGTGTGTGTGTGTGTGTGTGTGTGTGTGAGTGTGTGTGTGTGTGTGTGTGTGTGAGAGTGTGTGTGTGTGTGTGTGTGTGTGAGTGTGTGTGTGTGTGTGTGTGTGTGTGTGTGTGTGTGTGTGTGTGTGTGTGTGTGTGTGCATGTGTGTGTGTGCGTGTATGTGTATATGAGTGTGTGTGTGTGTGTGTGTGTGTGTGTGTGTGAGTGAGTGAGTGTATATCAGTGTTTATGTTTCTGTGTGTGTGAGTGTATATGAGTGTGTGTGTGTGTGTGTGAGTGTGTGTGTGTGTGCATGTGTGTACAGGTTAAATAATTTTGTGCTGTTGAGTCAGCCTTTCTTTCACAGCTTAATTGGGGGCACACACACACTCACACAACTACACAAACATGCAAACACACACACTCAGTCAGTCAGTCACTCTGTGTCTCTCTATCACTCTCACAGTCGTTCACTCGCTTACACACACACTCTTACTTACTCACATACTCACTTATATACAGTCGCACACACACCCACACACATACAAACACATGCACACACACACACACACACACTCACTCACTCATATACACTCACATACAAACACACACACACACACCAATACCTTGTAGCCCAACACAACAATTCAAGAGGAGGTAAAAGCAAACAATACCTTTAAGTCCCTGCCTGTTATATTATTCCAGGTTTAGTAACTGTGAGCAGAACCAGGTCTCCAGCCCTCATCTCCCATCCTGACAAACCAAGACCAAGTTCCCCTACGTGCGAGACACTGTGTGAGGAAGCACACGGACACATGGCTAAGCCCTGTCCTTGACTCCATTCCAAGGGCTTTCTGCACAGTTCTAGGGATCAGGTGAATCCAAATGGAGATTTTCGCCTGTTAATACGTGTGCATTAAGGGGAAATTTGAACCAAAGCCATAAACCTCACTGTCCACAGAAGCCATTCTGCCTGTGCCGATGTCCTACCTATCACATCATGGTGTAAATCTAAGTAACATCTTTGTATTTGTTAACACTGTGGGGTATTTTGTAACCACACACGTACTCTTGTGCACACACACACACACACACGCACACACACACGCACACACACACACACACACACAGGCGCACAGAAAATTACCACGTGTCAATTGCTATTGAACTTTAAAAAATAAATAACAACCTTGACACTGAGTGGTAAATTGGTAAGCACAAATGAGACAATAACTCAAACACAGATGAACTCAATACATATCCTCTTATTCAATACTCCACTCTGCTCTTTTTTTCTGACCACTTGCTTCCGTACGGGCAGTTTCCACGCAAAATGACCCCTTTTAATGTTTCGCAATGAAGCGCTGTTAGCATCCCCTCTGGGGAATATCCATCATGGCCTACAAGGAAGCTTTTAACATTTTCTAAATGCTTCTCAGCCAAGTATGAAGTCATCTAAATTGCAACGTCAACACAACTCTCAGGAACGTATTTATGGTTACCTTGACCTTCGCCATGGCAACCGCCTGCCATAATCCCTTACATATCAAACACAAGAGTTGATCAGAGAAAGAAAATCGGATGAAACAACTGAGAAAAGTATGATTAGTGAGGATGTAATAGGCACTTTGTAAAGTGTATTTAATAAACCAGGCATGATTTTTTTTAAACAACAACAATTGGTACAACAAACCCTGACAGAAATGTGTAGGTTTGTAGTGCATTGTATACAAAAAAAATTATAAATTCATCGCATGCAAAATCTAAAAATCACGTTTAAAAAAAAACGTGGCCTCCTCAAACAAAATGGATCCAGCAATTGGAATACCCTGGTCACGTTTATTTTTTGGCCAACTCAAGTAGACACAGATTTTAGAATATTCTACTGTGTTCTGCTGACCCAGTGGCTCATCCTATGCTGCTCTGTTTGGTGCTGACCGAGGTCTGAAAAGAGGGAAAGCGTTGTCCGACTGACTCAAATCCATCTCGACGGAAACATCCGTCTCTGCGTCTTTACACCAGGGCGCCACCGTTGATCGCGCAAATATGTAAACGTGCGAGCATGACGACATCGAGGAAGGAGTCGAAACAGTCGCCAGAAATGTGCCCTAAAACGGAACATTTATTCACCATGAAGACAGAGTTATTTCTGCTGAGTGGGACCATCGCACCTGGGTCTTCATTCTGTGCTCCATGAAGAACGTTCATTGCTGGCAGGAAACAACTTTCTGTGCCAGCTGCCAAACTTTCTGCTGTCAGTCACCCCATGTTCTCTCCTATGTGGAAAACCAGGAGACAACCTGTGCTATAACTTGTCACTCCGACTTCCGGAAACGAAAAAAAATAAAAATTCTTGAACATATATTATTTCCTTTTTTTTTTTTTTTACACTTGAGAGCCGTCGAGCTTCTGTTTTGGTAAACATGTCTCATGTTTAGCAGCGCAGGGCTAATGTGGGTGACATTAACAATGTTTCAAACGAATAGGGGTGGATTATGGAGTGGGAGGCATGAGGGGAGGGTGGGGGGGGGCAGATATGTGAGGGACGACAGTAGTTATTTGCAGCAGACAGTGCTCCGTACCCACGGGGGCGTCTGAGTCCTTTGTTCAAGTTGAGGAGCAATGGCGGCTGAGTGCCAACCCTTAAGCAAGTAATCTAGTCGCAAAAAAAAAGGGAACTTTTACTTTGAACCTACGCAACACTATCATACTCATGACACTGGCAAAACAGGTCGTTTGAACCCATATCCGCCTAATGCATCATTCTGGAAAACGCGGTGTGCGCCTAGCCACATAACACACCCATTCACATTCAGCCAACCTTCAGTCTAACACTTCCCTCTTATTGGAAATAAGAGAAACAACAGGCACATTATGTATAATTGGAAAGAGCGTGAAATTATCTTTATTTTGATGTATAAGCTGATGTGTTGTGCCCAATCACAAAAGAGTTGCAATTGAAAAACCTCATATACAAAGTATGAAAATTTGAAAATATGTATTTGTATATAATTTATAATAATACATAATCTGTGGAGATATATGGTCATTTCAATTAAACATTTTAGTGTTATTATATACAAAATATGTGTGTAAATTATGTACAGATAAATTCTTACAACCTACATTTACATTTTGGGCATTTAGCAGACGCTCTTATCCAGAGCGACATACAGTTTAAATTTCTTTACATACAATCCATTTATACAGCTGGATATTTTACTGAAGCAATCCAGGTTAAGTACCTTGCTCAAGGGTACAACAGCAGTGCCACCACCTGGGAATTGAACCTGCAACCTTTGCGTTACAAGCCCAGTTCCGTAACCATTCTGCTAACACTTACCTTACATTTGTTTCTCACATCTACATTTACATGTAACCATTTAGAAATTTGACAAGAAGAGTAGTTTATACCCTGCGATGGATTGGCGACCGGTCCAGGGTGTATTCCTGCCTCTCGCCCCAATGCATGCTGGGATAGGCTCCAGCCCCCCCGCGACCCTGACCAGGAATAAGCGGCTGAAGATGAGATGAGATGAGATGAGTAGTTTATACCTGATAGAGACTCTCTGAAGTCGCGCAATTTCATCTTTGTATTGTATGAGCTTTATTGTAAACAATGCAAACATTTATGATAGCGATGTCAGGCATGTACCAAATTATTTTATCACTTTATAGTACTACTTCAGTGACTTTGTTTGTCTCTTGTAACAGGCAATTTGTTTTGCCAGCGAAGTCTACACCCCCCATGTGTTTGTTATATAATGATATCATATTTGGACGTTGCACCTCAACACACATTCATTGAATTTCTGCTACGGGATTTTCCGTAGATCGGTGAATGAAGGGTTTGCGCGGTCTACGGAAAATGCCGCAGTTTGGCGGATATGGGTTAAGGAACTGAAAATGAAAAATTGGCGTAAAAGTAGACGGTGTGTACGACACTCCCAGCACCAGGCTTTCACAGCCGCCATTCCACTCTCCTCTATTAAAAGAAACACTGTACCACAGCTGCGGTTCCAAACCCGGCCCTGGCCGCGAGCCCCGATCGGGGGCGGCGATTGGCTGCCCGCCCCAGGGGGAGGGAAGAGGGAGAGCCGGCACAAGCTCGCCGAGAAGCGCAAAGGGTGTCCTTGTACAGTAGGTGGGGGTGATTTCCGTCTCGGAGGAGGCGGATCATCGCCGGCCTCTGGGTATCAGCTTGACCCGCAGAGGGTTTGTGAGGAAGGGCGAAACAAAATAAATAAAGGGTACAATTTGCCACCAAATTAGAAAAAAACACAAAAAACACCAAACCACAAAACAAACTGGGCTTCCAGTTGTTCCATACTGTACGGTTTAGTGATCGTCAGAGTGACGCACAAACAGCCACTTCGGGGCGTGGCAAGGAGCTCCTCCCTTCTCATCTCTCCTCCCTTCTCATCTCTCCATTTGTACTTTTTTGCTCTCGCACCGAGCCGTTCGAGTTCTCCCCTCTGGAGAATCACAAGCGAATGGACACTTTATTTCAGACTCCTGTTCCACAGCTATCGTTTTCACAGCAGCGCTACTTCATAAGAGTTTCGCGGAAACAGGCAGCGATCACGCCCAAATCGATCCTCGCTCTCCCTCCAGTCCACAGCGTGCACTGTGAGATTGTGAGAAAAAGATGAGAGAGAGAGAGAGAGAGAAGAAGAGAAAGAGACAGAGAGAGAGAGATGAGAGATAGCAGAATGCATTCTGGGATTGTTATAGATTTAAGTAGTCATGAAGTTTGACATAGAATCAGTAAAACTTTTCAGATGACTTTGTTCAGTCGCCTAATAAAGAAGCGGAAGTATATCTGCGAGCAGTGTCGTTCACAAAATGGCCGCCAACAGGCATGACTGACATCTGAAGTGTGATGAGTAAAGGATATCTTGCCAATGTCATGATTGAAGCACGTTGTTCATTCCCCAAAGGAATGATTGCAAAATTGTCAAATTTGGTACAAATCAGGGAAATGTTTTATGGGAGGGAGATATTCGTTTTTTTGCTGATAAGCTTTTTTTTTTTTAATGGCAGGAAATTCAATATGGCATTCAGGGCTAAAGTAAATTGGATACAGAGAAAAAGTATGCTATGGCATGGGCAGAAGAAAGTATTAAAACACTGGGCACTCTGACTGTTCATCTGTATCCTCTCTATCCATCTGTATCTGCATCCTCAATAATAATAATAATAATAATGATAATAATAATAACAATAATAGTAATGTTTGCTTGTCTTGGAAAAACCCTGAAAAACCCTGCTCTATTTAAGCTTAGAGGGAATTGAGATTTATATCCCGGCCCGCTTCACCAGCTGTTCTTTAACCCACTGTGTTGCGTCGTGAAAGGGATTTCTAGGAGAGCCAAACGGCGGAAGAAGTTCTCCCCCCCTCCTCCTGCTTCAGAATCGGGGGCTGATAGATATCCGGTGAGCGGCTGGACTCCTCCCAGGCCTGTGAGCCGACTGCAGACGCCGCTGATGTGCACGTGCGCACTCCTGCTCGAGCTGCTCTTTCAGATGTGCAGGATGGCCGGGGGCCTTTGGTAGCGTAGCGGTCTAAAGCACTCCTGCCTACTGCGAGTGCGGTTAGAAACCCGGCCGCGTCAGTTCAACTCCGCTTCCTTTGAGACGCAATTCACCCCCACTTTCTGGAGACCCTTACATGCTTCTCAGTGAACTCATGCCGGCTCACCCTCACCCCTCCCCCCTGGGGTGGACAGCCAAACGCCGCCCCCGATCGCGGCTGCCGGTCAGGGCCGGTCTGGTGCAGTCGGGTTTCGAACCGCGACCGCAATAGGCAGCTCACACTCGCAAAGCACCAGTCAATGTGAGTGCGTTAGACCGCTACGCTATCCGAGGCCCTTGTGAGAGAGATGTAACACCCTTGGTATCAATCCGCCATGCTCTAGCAATGTTGTACATGTGTTTTATTTAAGGCTGCCAACCTTCATTTGCTTACAATCTCAATTCTCTGACATTTCATGACAAAATGACATTTCTCAGTTAGAAGCAATAATAATAATAATACTAGTTATAATCATAATCATAATCCTTATTTATAGAGCACCTTTCATACCATTGGTGCTTTCCATTAAAAGTTTGCATTAAAATAAATCAGACTACAATGAAACAGATTATCAGGATGATTCACACAGTAAATGTAAAACTTTACTTTATGACTTATTTAAAACATCGGATGACAGGAGAGGATTGATGTGTGATGTGTTTGGGTGGAGAATCTGAAAAAGCCAATAAAAAGTGCCATTGCATCATTCTGCTTTTATGGAATTAATTGTAACATTAAGAAACTGTCATTATTCGTTTAAATCCACAATTAATGAATGCTTTTAATACGTGACGATTGGCAAAGTTTCATGATTTGCTATTTTGCTGGATTTGTTACGATAAATAAAAAATATATCATTTCCGTCCATCCGGTTGTATCTGTTTGCAGCCGTTGGTGGCTTTTCCGTAAATGATTGACAGCTCGTTC
>JAINUG010000214.1:402500-427500 GCA_029706075.1 Aldrovandia affinis
AACCAGTCTTTGCTTGGCCTAAGAAAAACACAGCTTGTTTCTCAAATAAAAACCCAATTTTGACCGTTCGTGTTCCTGACCGGTTTGCCAATGTGTGTTTAGAAACCGAGCTTATCGTCCAACCGCAGTTCCAAATATTTGTAAGGCGACACTCTTCCCGAAGGTGTCTGAGAACGGGCCCTTGTGTGAAAAACGAGTTTAAGCTCACAGAGAGCGGCCAGGATGCAGTGAAAAGAGGTTTTAGAGAGACTGAGCCTGGGTGCGGGGACTGGAGTGCTATTATCAGCATATAGATTAATTTTAGGATGAGGTAGCGAGAGATCAATATTGTTTATACAAATTCTGTTTAGAGCGAGTTTTCCCATGTGTGGTGTTTCACTTTTTTTGGCCGACCAAGAAAATCGGCATGCGCACAATGGAGATGTGTTTGTTCTGCACAATGGAGAATGTGTTTGTCCTGCTTCAGGTTTGGGTTGGATCACTGACAGTAGTGAAGCAGCGCTGTGTCATCCTGTACCACCAATACATTTTACACACATATACACTACCGTTCAAAAGTTTGGGGTCACCTGCTGGAAACTAGGTTTATCTCATAATTGACAATGTTTTACACCGTATACATTTCTGTAAATACTTTAAAATGACAAAAAAACATGTAACAATGAACAAAATGAACATCAAAGAAATGTTCAAGAAAATTATATTGAAAATTGAATCTTGGATTCCTCAAAATAGTCACCCTTTGGCGTGAGAATAGCCTCACAAACAGTGGCCATTCGGTTAATAAATTTTAGCAGGAAATCACCCGACATGTTTTCCCAGCTATCCTGCAGCAATTCCCAGAGAAACTTGTGGGTTGCTTTGCTTTGACTCTTCCTTTCCAGTTTGTCCCATACAAGTTCTGTGGGATTGAGGTCTGGACACTGGGCAGGCCAGGTCTTTAGTTTGAGTTGTTGTTCACATTCCTCCTTCACCAGATAGTTCTTGCACAACTTCAAGGTGTGTTTCAGGTCATTATCTTGCTGAAGAATGAAGGAGTGCCCGATTAGCCATAGTCCAGATGGAAGGTGACCCCAAACTTTTGAACGGTAGTGTATACATAAATATATATACACAGTACCAGTCAATAGTTTGAGTATACCTGCTGCAAACTAATTTTATTTCATAATTGACAATGTTTTACACCGTATACGTTTCTGTAAATACTTGAAAATGACAAAAACATATGTAACAATAAACATACGGAACATCAAAGCAATGTTCAAATAAATAGAAAATTGTCTCTAAATCTTGGATTCCTCAAAATAGCCACCCTTTGCCGTGATAACAGCCTCACAAACACGGGCCATTCGGTTAATAATTTTCAGCAGGAAATCACCCGACATGTCTTCCCAGCTCTCCTGCAGCAACTCCCAGAGACACTTGTGGGTTGCTTTGCTTTGACTCTTCTGTCCAGTTTGTCCCATACAAGTTCTATGGGATTGAGGTCTGGACACTGGGCAGGCCAGGTCCGTAGTCTGAGTTGTCCTTCACGTTCCCCCTTCACCAGGTAGATCTTGCACAACTTCAAGGTGTGTTTCGGATCGCTATCTTGCTGAAGAATGAAGGAGTTTAGCCCGATTAGCCATAATCCAGACGGAAGGTGTATTCAGACTTTTGACTGGTACTGTATATATTTAATTTCACAATAAAAGATATGTTCAGGAATAATGTAACTGTGGATACCTCTTTGGGATGGGACAGTGTTTCTGCGCCGCTGTACGTTTTAATACAGTCACGCTGGGGAGCGCGAGCTCCCATTATTGCTGCAGCTACACGGTGTCGTTTAATGAGAAAAGCATGGCGGAGCGGGACGGAAATTACTCAGCAATTTGTCAAAAGCAGCTGGTTGTTTCAGAGCACCTTGGTTTTTTTTTGGGACGAACAATGCGTTCCCTCTCCAAGAGCGTTTTCACCGCGCCGAAAAAGGTTTATCTTTAGCTTTTTTGGCGAAAGTTTAAATTCAATTTCTGTTGCGGAAACAGCTGTGAAGGGGTGCAGCCCATTGCTTACGGCTAATTGTAATGGCCGCTGAAAAACCCTTCTGCAAGGAAACATGTCGAGGAGAGGAGCATGAATACATAAGTGCCCTTTGATCCTTGGGAGAGGAGGCGTGTGCCGGAATGACAATGCAACGGCCAGGAGAGAGACCTTGTGCCTGGGGCTGAAGGGCACAGACTGGGGCACAACACACTGCCATTCAGTCTTGCTCTGGTGCCGCGCGTCACCGAGTGTGAGAGGGAGCGCATCGCCCCCTGGTGTCCGGCTCCCGGCGGTGCAGAGGGAGGGGCCTAGTGTCCAGTGTCCACGCAGGGTCTGCGCAGACGGACAGAGCACGCGGACAGACATGCGGTGGCTGTGCAGCAGGGGTCCTCAGACTCAGTCCCGCTGCGCACGCTGGTTTCCATTCCGACCATAATTGCCTCCCGTAAATCGTAACAAGCTGTTAATTGTTCTTAATCAGACATTTTTTATGTCTAAGGGGGGATGACTCACCCTGTTATGGTCACATTATGTTCTTGGAGTCAGATAACTAATGCTTTCATTTTCTGTAATGTGATATATGGAAAATTATTACTTTGAATAATATTATTACTTCTTTTTTTTAATGGATTTAATTACAGCCAGCCAGGTGAAATCAGTACGCCCCCCGTTGTCTAGAATGTGGACACCTGGTAACTGGCACAAAAAAACAACCTTAATTGATCAAGAGATTTGAGTGGCTGTAACAAAAAGCGTCATCGATAGGCAGGTTGTGGGCGAAGTACACAAACACTTTACTTGAGTCAGAGTACATCTGATAAAATATTACTCCAGTGAAAGTAAAACGTCCTACATTTAACCCCATTTGCCTTTTAAATGTAGGGGAGTGAAAGTAAAAATAAAAGTAAAAATGGAAATACTTAAGTGAGCACAGATGTACTTAAGTACAGTAATAAGTCAAAGTAAAGTAAATGTACCCCAAAAGCAGGCTGGGGCCACAGTTCTGACATTATTATTTGTTTGTTGCGTTTTGTCTTTCTAACCTCATCCTTTATATGACGAAGGACAGGCTGAGAAGTCACAGTGACTGATTTAAAACTGCCCATGACGTGCTCCTTTTATTCTCAGTCTGATGAGGTCTCAAAAGGTGCCAAAACGTGCCCCTCTTTTGAAAAGAACCGCGGAAACTCATCAGTCGATACTTACCAATATAATGGAGTCTTTTGGTCTCGATACAGTTAGCCTTTCGCAAAGCTTTGTATGAATTACTGCGAAAAGTCAATTTCCAGCATCGTCACATCTACAGATAATTGCCAAAATAAAGAAGTAAATGAAGGGTTCTAGTGACTCTGTCCTGGCCTGGTTTAGGTCCCTGCAACCCCCTAGACGGCAAGGTAACCTCCAATAAATACAAAGCCATTCTGAGAGATCACCTTCAACCTGTGGTGAAGCGATGTCTTTTTGAATTTTTCTGTGGAAGAATGGTGTTGCATCCCTCCAACAGAGTTTCAGACACTTGTAGAATCTATGCCAGGGCGCCTTGAAGCTGTTCAGGGGGCTTGTGGCGGCCCGACATCCTATTAAGACAATTTATTGTTTCCTTTATTCTGCCAGTCAGACAATCCACCCCGACTCCTATTCCGACGGAAGCGACGAACGGCGGCACTGTGAACATCGGGCAGGTTTTTGTTTCTTTAGGGGGCGCGCCTCTGAGCGGTGTTGTCTCTGCTCCCAGGAAAGGTCGTCTTCAGGCAGTGACCTGATTGGATGGCGCGGTTGTGCGATCTCTCCTCTGACGTGCTTCCAGGGCTCTGCCGGGCGACGCAGGGCCTTGTTTTCACCGAGCGCGACGAGGTCTGGCCCGTCGCCTGGCCATCTGCCGCTGTCTGCGAGCCCCCTCCCCCGTCTGGGGACAGATGCCTCTTCGTCGGAGAACAGCACCTTTAGTGTTTACAATGATGCCTGCCCCGTCTGACACTCGCGTGCCGGCTGGGCCCCCCCCCCCGGGCAGGACGGGATCACGACGCTCACCTCCGCCCCTGAAACGCGATGCGTACACGAGACCTCACATAACAGTAGATTCATTTTTTATGTTTTTTTCGTTGTTATTGGCAGAGGCAGGACACTGTTCATCCATTTTTCCCGAAAAAAACCCTTACAACGTTTACCCGGCAGTTCAAAACAAATCATGTTTTCCACCACAATCAAGTCCCGGCGAAAGCTTGTCACCAAAACATCAACTAATCATTACTGTATTTGAGCTCATGTTCTAAACATGTTCAAGTTTTAAACTGTAACAATAGTTTTTATTGATTGATTGAACTGTCGATGTCCATCAAGGGACTGGTGTTGGAAATGAGCTTCGGCTACATACCCATGCAAAGTGCATCGGGCGCTGCTTCTGCGGCTGTCAGTGTTCTCTGTGCTTGCCCCTTTCAGGATGGTGCTGTGAATAATTCTCGGGACAGATGACGCCCGTAACAGTGGGAGCGCGAGGATGCCGACGGCGCTGTCCTGCGCTCGTTTGATTGTGCCCTTGGTTCTGGTGGCGATAACGCTCTGAGCTCGTGTTCGTGATCTGGTGCGCGCGCGTGTTCCTGTTCCGCGCGGGCGTCGCACCACCGGGGGCTCTGGTTCCTGCGCTCCGGCTGCACCGTTTCTTCGTCGACGTCTTTGCATTATAATGAATGCATGTATCTGTCATTTACAGGGTGCATATGCTACTGCTTGTAGGTTTGAAAGATAATTGGTCGTGTTAAACAACACTACATGAAAATGATTATAAAGCGTCATTAATCATGTCGCTGTGCGGTCTTGGGACAGTGGCTAGTGCACAGTCTTCTCTGTACGGGAGCTCAACGCACACAATTCTGCTTCCTGGCTAAAACTCTGCTCACTCCCGTGTCTGGCCATCGTCACTGGCAACACTTCATTTGTTGTCGATCATGCCATTACATACTCAAGTATACTCGTATGCAGACAATAATTATGTTATCTCGCTACAGATCATCAATGGCCGTGTTTGTCTCGTCATGTCCGTCTTCCGTCCAGCCACGATGAGACTGTGGAATTATATTTGATGTATATGTACATATAGACCACAGTATATACCTAGAGGTCATGCAAACACCACCATCATACCAAACAGATGTTTGATGAATGGAAGCAGAACTACGGCTCGACAGACTGGGCACACACACACACACACACACACACACACACACACACACACACACACACGCACACACAGAGGCGCTGTGTAACCTTTCCTGGGTAGATCCTTCTCCAAAAATGATTGAGCCGAAAATGTCAAGTACAGCTTTCTGGACCGTGTGGCTGTGCTCTGCAGACCGGATGCAACGACATTGTGGCCTCCCACCTGTGACCGAAGCACTTGGAGTTACAGTCTCCAGTGATTCATAATGGAGTTACAGTCTCCAGTGATTCATAATGGAGTTACAGTCTGTAGTGAATCATAATGGAGTTGCTGTCTGTAGTGAATCATAATGGAGTTACAGTCTCCAGTGATTCATAATGGAGTTACAGTCTCCAGTGATTCATAATGGAGTTACAGTCTGTAGTGAATCATAATGGAGTTGCTGTCTGTAGTGAATCATAATGGAGTTACAGTCTCCAGTGATTCATAATGGAGTTACAGTCTCCAGTGATTCATAATGGAGTTACAGTCTCCAGTGATTCATAATGGAGTTACAGTCTCCAGTGATTCATAATGGAGTTACTGTCTCCAGTGATTCATAATGGAGTTACAGTCTGTAGTGATTCATAATGGAGTTACAGTCTCCAGTGATTCATAATGGAGTTACAGTCTCCAGTGATTCATAATGGAGTTACAGTCTGTAGTGAATCATAATGGAGTTGCTGTCTGTAGTGAATCATAATGGAGTTACAGTCTCCAGTGATTCATAATGGAGTTACAGTCTCCAGTGATTCATAATGGAGTTACAGTCTGTAGTGAATCATAATGGAGTTGCTGTCTGTAGTAATTCATAATGGAGTTACAGTCTCCAGTGATTCATAATGGAGTTACAGTCTGTAGTGATTCATAATGGAGTTACAGTCTCCAGTGATTCATAATGGAGTTACAGTCTCCAGTGATTCATAATGGAGTTACAGTCTGTAGTGAATCATAATGGAGTTACAATTTACAAGGCAAATGGATGCTGTGTACATTTTAAAAAGATGGTGTAGTAGCTTGAGATAAAAATAAAACAGCGCACCGCCCGCGTGATCTCTTGCACGTCTCTGTCTCTGTCTAATCCTGTTTATATATTGGAGGGGGAATGGGGGAGCTGTCAGAGTAAATGAACCAATCATCATTGGTGGGGAGACAAATGCAAAGCGGGATCGATACAGGTTGGACGTCGCGATGCTGATCACTGCACTGCGATGCCTTTTCCGTCAGCAGATTCCCGACGCGTCCGAGAGCTAAGGACCTGGGCCCGGGCTGAATGAGAGAGAGAGAGAGAGAGAGAGAGAGAGAGGACGCAGCACACCTTCATCAGGACCCCCCCGTCACACTCCCAAATCAACTGACATCACAGGCTGTCACCACCTTCACCTCCCCACCTTGTCAACTGGCACCCCCAGCCCCCCTCCCCGAAAGTCATCCGGGAACGGACGTATATCACCCGCCCCTTCCGCACCTTGTCACCTGTCACCCGCCCCACTCCGCCCCCCGGCCCGTCGTCCGCTCACATGGGCTCGGTTTACAGGGCCTCACGTCCCCCACGTCCCTCCGAACCATGACCCGAGCAAAGGTCGCGTCTCTCAGACACCAACTGCGACCGGCCGCTGAGTAAAGAGCGGCGGCAGTCATCGGGAGAGAGGCGACAGATTTAAAGGCTGTCCGCACTGAATCTTCGCTACGGAAACGGCCGTTGACCTACAGCGGGGGTTTAAAGGGCACTTGGGAATGGAGCGACGATTTGCTGACAGAGGAGACCGAGGGTGCGAGTGAATTACATTATGCTTTTATTGGCTGTTGTTTTTTTATGAATTATGGGCTTCTGTGTTAGACAACACTATATTTATGTTTACTCCAGGTGAGTTTCCAAAGCGATGACAGATTTTTTTTTATTTGCGTCTCATCAACCTGAGAAAATAACCCTCAAAAACGACAATCGTTGGTCCCGGGTAAATAACGATCCATTTGCACTGTATAACACACATCATCAGTTCTACTAACCGTTTGGCCACCTTTGGCGCTTGGCGTTCCTTATTCAGGTTTTTAATTATTTTGTACACATAATTCAGTAGTCTGCCCTGAGTGTGTCCGAGCGCTGGTCGAGAGAGCACTCTGGGATATTTTTTTAGATGGTGGTTCTGGGTAATTATCCTGAGGACCATGTGTCACTCTTGTTTAGGCTGCTCTCGTGTCATTTCCTCTGGAAAAGGAAAGTATTTGTATTGTTCCTGGCCGCTCTCTGTTTGTTGTGACACAAAGCTCCCTCCTCCGCCTGCAATCATCTTGCAGGGATCGCGCGCAGAAGCCAAACACTGTTCCGCTTTTAGACGGGCTTTTTTTTTAAACCACCCGAGCCCGGAACATCGCGGCTTACTTTAAAACAATTTGCGCCATTATATTGAAAGGCCTGCCTCGAGGCAGGACCGGAGCCCGCGCTCTTTGTGTGCTTTTGATTCGGGGGTCAAGGGCTGCGCGGAGATGTCTAAACAAGCACTGCCGAGGGGGGCCATTTTGTACAAAAGAAAGCAAAAAAGAAAGCATTTTCCGGTGATTCATGTGGAATGAATAGCATGTGGAATGTACAACGACGCCCGCGGCGTGCGTGCGAGCGTGAGAATACGCGCGGAGGCTCCTCGGCCCATCCGGTCTTGTCCTCTCCCGACGATCGAAAGAATATCCAGCACTGCGTCGAGCCTGGACCCTAACACCCAAAGGGCATCTGCCTCCAACTACGCAATCTGGAAAGATTTTTCACACATGAAACACAGCAGCGTGTAACCACTGCGGTGTTATTTTCCATCGCTAACAATGACCGATGGTCATGGGAGAAAAAGGTTTCCCCAGTCCCTGGGAGCGATAGGCACAGCACTGCTGCAGGAGGAGAAGAATGTTGCCGTTTTATCCGACGATACCGGGTGTGCTAATGAAATAGCTGGGCCCACTTCACATTCAGTGGCCCTAATACCCTAATGCAATTACACCGTACCTACAGAAACAATTACAGTGTAATAACTATGTAACTACACAATGTCACATTGCACATACAACTGTACAAACCTGTTGGCGCATGCGTTTGAAGTGTTGTTCTCTACTGCAGTCGAGATGAGGTCCTCACAGTCACAACCATAAGTGCTAGCAAGCCAATTCATTCTCCTTTTCCTCCACAATCATGATATGAACTTCAAACAGGCAAAGTTCAACATCCAAACACTTATAGTTGTAATGTAACAATTTGTATGTACACCATAGTTACACTATATTCCATTTAGCAGACACTTTTATTCAAAGCAACTTACAGTAGTGAATGCATACATTTTTCAGTATATGTGGCCCCAATGTGAATTGAACCCACAACCTAAGCATTGTAAACACCATGCTCTACCTACTGAGCCACACAGAACCATGCTCTACCTACTGAGCCACACAGAACCACGCTCTACCTACTGAGACACACAGAACCACGCTCTACCTACTGAGCCACACAGAACCACACTCTACCTACTGAGACGTACAGAACCATGCTCTACCTACCTAGACACACACAGAACCACGCTCTACCTACCGAGCCACACAGAACCACGCTCCACCTACTGAGCCACACAGAACCACGCTCTACCTACTGAGCCACACAGAACCATGCTCTACCTACTGAGCCACACAGAACCATGCTCTACCTAGTGAGCCACACAGAACTATGCTCTACCTACTGAGCCACACAGAACCATGCTCTACCTAATGAGCCACACAGAACCATGCTCTACCTACTGAGTCACACAGAACCATGCTCTACCTACTGAGCCACACAGAACCACGCTCTACCTAGTGAGCCACACAGAACCACATGCCCACTCAACTCTTCCACCACCATCATGAAACGGCCATGTTGGCCTCCACAGCCCCCCTCTGTGCCCCTGATTCCGTTTGTGGCGAATGAGAAACCTAGCCTGGCCACTTCTTCAGAGACCACCTCTGCTGGCTACCCAACAGCGCCGTGATTGGCTGCAGCCCCTGCCTTCATCGCCAGGCGACAGATCTACTTCTGTCAAGTACAGCATGACATGACATGTTCCTGTCCAATCAGAGAAGAGCAATTTGAAATGTGCTCATCGCTTCCAGTCTTGTTTGCAGGAGCGAGAGTTTTACACAGGCACAGATATTGTCAGAGAACTTTTCTTATGACAGGAACATTTTTTCTTCTTTTTTTCCTTCCTGCAGCAATATCATAAGTTCACAGCACGGAAAACACATTTTTCTTCCGAAGCAACCAGCAGCACCCTTTCTTTTTTTCTTTTATTCATGAAAGCACACCTTTTAATTTGGCTGGTAGTATGTGCGCGCCTTTTACACTGCGGCTGAAAGGAGAGAGATCTCAAATGCGCCGTCCACAAAGGAGCAGGAAATTGGGATTTGGTGACCAATTAGGCAAACCTGCTCTTTCCATGTCCACCAGACACTCGGCGATAATTACCAATGTGCTTTTTGAGTCATTACATTAAAGACCCAGCGTGGTCCTCTTCATTGCGTTCAGGAGATAATGTCATTATAATAGCCCAACCAGCTCTTATATTTAGAGCCATTTCAACTACCCTGTGGTCTGTTGCCACGTGGCAACGCTAAGTCGGAGAACAAGACCGAGTCAGGACTTGTTTGCGCCGGCGGTGGTGATGGGTGGGTGGGCCATGTTTGGTGCCTTGCTTTCCATTGGCAATCTCGCAGAGAGCTCCGTCGCGGGGGAGGGGAAACCCCCCAGAGCCCGTTGCTCATTAACGTGGTGATCATGACTAAACACATCCATTAACATCGGACTTTTCCGCCCGCTCCGCTGGAAGGATTTCGCCACGTGTTTCGCGATAAAATCTCTGCATTTCATTGGCCGCTCCGCCGACCCCCCCCCCTCCCCCCGGATCACTGCCAAGGTTGCGCGTCCCGCGAGAGGCATTACGCTGATTTGAAATTATTTGCTCGACTTCATTAGAAGAAGTCGTCGAGTGTTTGGGTCTGGGCCCGTGTAAAGTATATTTAGTTTATTAGTGTGTTATTTATACCCTCTCTAATGTAGGGTATGAATTGGGCCAGTGCGCCGCCACAGCGGGCAGTGCATTGCGTGTAATTAGATTGTAGCGCCGGTAACGAGCGCGCGCTCGGCTACACACTCTGTCGCTCGTCTCGCTGTGGGGAAAAAAATGTACACATTACCAAGTGCGGAAAACGCCAGTGTTAACTGAGGTCGTGGCCGCTGCCATTTGCCCTTCTGTGCCGATTCAAGCTCTCGATGCTTTGAAGAGCCCCGTCTACTGTGATGTCACATTCTAGAACACGCTGGAACATTCCGGCTGACTCTGATCGATGACATCATGACGGGCTGCTAATGGCGTCATCAAAGAACTGAACACGATTTCAGAATAGAACACACAGATTTCAGAATGAATTAGAACCAGAACCCTCGGAAAACTCACTCCTCAAGGGATTATGGGGCAAGTTCTGAAATGTCCAAATTGGCCAGGCATTCTCTCAAAGCTTTGTGCTTCTCCGTCCTGCCTCGGGAAGGCAGAATAAAAAGCATTTGGTGATTGGTCGTCTTATTGTCACGTGGGGGGACAGAAAAAAACGCTCGATAAAACCTGTATGATAAGGGTTTTTTGTGTGTTCGAATTAAATGCTGTTTGATCATCAAATGCCGCTTCACAAAGTTGAGCTGAACGCAATGTTGCTGCATATTTTCCTAGATGGAAAATTGGGCATGAGCCATTCATAAAAATACTGATGGGATGGTGTTAGGGAAATGTGGGGATTATAACATGCACGTACAAACAATTTAAAACAGCAGGTATGATAATAGCCACCTGTGCATTAGGTATTAGGTGGGTGGGGGTGAGAGACCCTGGTGGGATGAGAGGGATAGGGAGAAAGAGAGAGAGAGAGAGAGAGAGAGAGAGAGAGAGAGAGAGAGAGAGAGAGAGAGAGAGAGAGAGAGAGAGAGAGAGATTGAGAGAAAGGAATGCATGCGTTTTGAGTGCACAATACACTATTGGACTATACATCCCTGTTTGTATTGCTATTGATTGTACAATGTGCACTATGCTTTGGCAACGCGATTGTATTCGTCATACCAATAAAGCTCCATTTGAATTTGAATTTGAGTGGGAAGAGGTTGAGAGCAAAGCTCATTGAATCCTTTTGAAGTGCTTCGTGTAATAATTCTGTCTGTCTGCCGAGGGAAAACAAACATGTCTGCCGATGTGAGTGTGAGAAAGGAACGGGCCTGATTAAGAGAAGGACACAGTTATCTCTGACCCCGTCACTGTTAAATATGCACAGCATATGTGTCAGATCTAACGCTCCACATAAAAGCACGTTCTCCCTTCAATTACTCCAGCGCTTGTCCGACAGCCTGGTTTTACATCTGGGGGGTTGGGTGGGGTGGGGTGGGGGGTTCTAGGCCTGGTTCTCTTTTGTTAAACGTTTTGTGACAATGCAACTGCAAAAAGAAAGTGCTATGCAAATACATTTGATTTGATGGAGAAACGGTGCAAACATGTTAGAGCGTGCGTGTGGCGCACACTCAATAAGATACACAAACAATGTGTGTAAGCAGCACACACACAAACTGCACACTATGGACAATGTGCACAAACAAAGGCAACAAGCGGCACTTGTGTACACACTGTTTATGCACTGTTGCGGTTCCTCCGTGTTTCTTACCTGTACGAATAACGTGTGTAAACAGAATGTGTAAGCAACACGTATAGCCATAAATGTACAAACAGAATGGGCAAACAGCATTAATGTATGAACAGCATGAACAATTATGTTCCAACATGTATGAACAGCTTGCACAGAGAGCACATTACATGCGCAAACACTGGCCTATGTTTGAAGTCCTATTAGCTGGGGTTGTGCTATGTCAAATATTGTACTTCCACTACGGATACTTACTGCCACACAGAGCCTGTGGTACACATTTCCCTTATTGGACATTTCAGCCAATCGCGTACAAGTTCAGCGCTTGGTGACCTCACACTTGACCAGTCGATATCAGACTTTAATCGACCAGTGGCTTCCAAAGGGGTGAGGGGGAGGGTGAGAGAAAGAGAGAGAGAGAGAGAGAGAGAGAGAGAGAGAGAGAGAGAGAGAGAGAGAGAGAGAGAGAGAGAGAGAGAGAGAGAGGATGAGAGGGATTGGGAGAGAGATGGAGAGGGGAGAGTAGGAGAGAGATGGAGAGGGGAGAGAGAGGGGAAAAGATGGGGAGAGAGGGATGAGGGAGAGAGAGAGAGAGAGGAGAAAGAGATGGGATGAGAGGGATTGGGAGAGAGATGGGGTGAAAGAGGAGGACAGAGATCAGGTGAGAGGTAGCGTGGGAGAGAGATGGAGTGAGAGGAATGGGGAGAGAGAAAGAGAGAGAGAGAGAGAGAGAGGGAACGCATGCGTTTTGAGTGGGAAGAGGTTGAGAGCAAAGCTCGTTGAATCCTTATGAAGTGCTTCGTGTAATAATTCTGTCTGTCCGCCGAGGGAAAACAAACATGTCTGCCGATGTGAGTGTGAGAAAGGAACGGGCCTGATTAAGAGAAGGACACAGTTATCTCTGACCCCGTCACTGTTAAATATGCACAGATCTATGTATGTCAGATCTAACGCTCCACATAAAAGCGCGTTCTCCCTTCAATTACTCCCAATGCTTGTCCGACAGCCTGGTTTTACATCTGGGCCGAACAACTTGATAGCTTTATCCAACATGGAACGGTAACTCATTTGCTCGCACAAAAGCGATTTCATGGCCTCAGAGTTCAGAGTCAGTGTTCCATGTAATGCATTTTTCCCCCTCTATTTTTGAACAGAAAAAACCTAATATATATATATATATATATATATATATATGTATATAATAATACTGTGCACTTCGCCTTACTGATAAAGTTTCTTCTTCTTGAAACATTGCATAATTTCTTTTTGGAATTATCAAATGTGCACTATGGAAGAGTTTTTTTAATATACATTTAATGTGGATCTTTTCTTCACAGATTTGATCAAAAGTTAATCTGGATAGCGTAGCGGTCTAATGCACCCGCATTGGCTGGTCCTTTATGAGTGTGAGCTGCCTACCACGGTCGCAGTTCAAAACCAGACTGTACCCCAGACCGTCCCTGGTGGGGCGTTTGGCTGTCTGCCCCAGGGGGGAGGGGGGGGGGAGTCGGCATGAACTCGCTGAGAAGCGTGTAAGGGTCACTCCAGAATGTGGGTGGGCGAATTCCATCTCGAAGGAAACGGAGTTCGCTGCCCTCGGAGAATTAGCTTGCCTCGTAGAGACGGGTGGCGAGTTTGTGCGGGGAGGGCAAATCTAAATAAATAGAGGGTATAACTGGCCACTAAATTGGGAGAAAAACTGGAAGAAAAACCTGAAAAAAAACAAAAGTTAATCTGGAAATTTGGTATGAAACTGGAATCCTCTGCATAATCATTTTGGTATTCTCCTTATGGATAAGCTCTGTGTGCTAAAACAACGCCTTGTACCCCTTAGCCAGTTTTGCAACTGAATTGTTCCATTCTTCTTCCCAAGCTCTTGCGTTTCCTGTTGTATTTGTTTTTCCCCCATTCACTGTGATGATCTCCAAGGCAAATAATTAGGAGAGTTAGCATTATGCTAACGAATCAGTTTGATAGATTGATTATTTAAGATGCATAGTATATTTCCCAAAATGCAGTTCATCCTTTTTGGATTGGGTTTAATTGAAGGCCCCAAAAAGGCCCAGAGACCTTCACAAACAACGCAAAATAGTATTCTCCTAATGTATTACATCACAGGCATTTAGCAGCAGCGCTCTTATGCAGAGCGACATAGACGGTTTACATTTCTTTGCATACTATCGATTTATTCAGTTGGATATTCTCGGAAGCAATTCAGGCTAAAATTTACATTTTTACATTTTAGGCATTTAGCAGATGCTCTTATCCAGAGCGGTTTACAAAAAGTGCATATATACATGGTAAGATTAAACATGGTTAGTGCAACAGATCAGTGTAGTAACACTGTAATATACATCACTGTTGGCAGCTGCACAACGTGCCTGTAACACAGGGAAAGAAAAGGTTTTTGAGTTTTTTTTAAACATGTAGACAGTGGTGATGTCAGCTCATTAATGTACAGAATCAGTGGTAGTAGAGTCTGAAGAGGTGGGTTTTCAGTCTCTTGTGGAAGATGGCCAGTGATTCTGCGGTGCTGACCGAGTGCAGAAGAAGAGGCGAGACCGCGAGGAGTGGCTGCTGGGCACCCGAAGGCATGGGGCAGGTTAAGTACCTTGCTCAAGGGTACAACGGCTGTGCCACGCCTGGGAATCGAACCCGCAACCTTTGCTTTACTAGCCCAGTTCCCCAACCATTCACCGAGTTCTACTTCCTCTCCAGTTTATTTCACCAACAATAAACACCCATATCCTCAATGTTTGGACATTTGTTATACTCAACACTAATGACGTGCCCCCCCCCCCCAGTCTCCATTGTCATAAATGATACTCTCCATGGACCATTAATAGCATTGGTGGCACGCAGTTACCACTGCACTAGAGTCACAACATTAGTGCTCTCACCTCTGCAATAAGGTAAGATATCTCTACCTGTCAGTAGCCCTGACCCTCAGTAATTACTCTTAATTAACGCCTACTTCATTTGTACAGATAAACAAAGTTACCCTAATGTTGGCCATAATTATATAAAGTAGGCACTCATCAGTGCAGACAAAGTTATGAACTTTATGTCTTTCGAACACACTCATAAGCTGTGTACAACACAGCCGTAATGCTTGCGCTAAATCACGTGTAATGGTTACAATTTAACGGGCGTGACAGGAGGCACTTTGCTTTCCTGTTGATTCTCTGTGCCTCCTAATCTACTGACACCGATATAAATTTGGGAGCAGATGCACCAATAGCGTGCCACATTAAGACGAAACAATAACAGATAGTGTCATTAATCCCGCTCTGTCATTTTCCCCATAAAAATGCAATCCCCAAATCCTCTTCATTTCCAAAAAGTCTTTTATTCGTGCAGTTCTTCCGAAAAAGGCAGTCTCGGCGTTATGAGTCGAAGATTGAGGCATTACTTCCAACTTTGGGAGGAATGACTGGGGATTAGTGTGTTATGGCACTTAATTATTAAAGAAAAGAAAGTTAATCTGTGTTCAATTTAAGAAGGGAGAGAGGTTTGCCGTACTGTAGGCTACGTATTAACAGCGTTTGTGTGTGTGTGTGTGTGTGTGTGTGTGAGTGTCTGTGTGTGTGTGTGTGCGCGTGCGTGTGCGTGTGATTTTAAAACGATTCTTAATCTCCCCGAAAAACGGACGGACAGCAAAAATGCTGCCATCTGTTGCCGTCTAAGTTCTGCTGGAGGTATATTGACAGAGAGCCAAATTAGTTTTGCAGAAGAATCAGCTGTCGTTTAAACTGTCACTCTTAGTTTTGCACCGAGTATTGGCACTTCCTCTGCTGTTTGCTTAACTCTTCAACAGCCAACAACAATGTCTTTTCGAGAAGAAGAAAAAACATAATAATAAAAACCCAATCAAAAACCCCAAACCACCAGTTTATTGTGTGCCGAGCGCTGATGATTTGGACCCTCGGAGCGCAGGCACTCTCCGCTACATCGCAGTCTTTGCTCAATCAACCTACTTGTTAACCTTTATAATGTAATTCCACAAAATACTCTTGACATAGGCACCCCCGCTGTCAGTGGGAAAAGTCAGGCATAAAAGGCTTTCACCCGTGGCACAATGAGCAAACACGTCTCAGAGATCCCCCCGGGCTGTGCTAGCGCGCGCGCCGTGTGTCAAACGCGAACGCACACATCCTCCAAATTACCAACAGCTGACCGCTTACGTTCCCTCCGTGGGAGCTCCGCTGCCAGACTGCTCACTTAAATGCCACAGGCTGGAGCGCAAACGGAAAGCAACTAAGCAGAAAGTAAGCAGTCGTCTTCCTCTGGCGCGATTAGGCGCTTGTGTAAAATACCAACGGAGTCCTCGCTTCCTGCAGCTAATCTCTACTTTTCAGATCTTTCTTGATCTTCTTGAAGCTAACGGGGATTATCCCAAATAATAATAATAAAAAAACAGAATAACAGCAGGCATGGAGAGGACCGGTAAAGACGGAAGAAAGTTCTTCCGCAAGAGACTCAAAACCCACCTTTTCAGACTCCACTACCACTGAACTCTGTACATCTAGCCAATTATCATCACCACTGCGTACATGTGTAATACTGCTTTTGGTATATGACAACTTTTGTCAAAAACAAACAAAGAATCAAACAAAATGACTAACCTTTTCCTTCCCGGTGTGACAGGTACACCTTGTACAACAACGATGTCTATCGCTGTATTACTGCACTGATCTCTTGTGCGAACAATGATTGATCATACCATGTATTAATGCACATCTTGTAAGTCGCTTGGATAAAATGTAAAATGTAAAGTAAATTAAAAGCTACAAGAATAATCACTGAATAATCACTGAATAATCACTGAATAATCACTGAATAATCACAAAATAATCACTGCTGTCTCTCTCCACTCCCTGGAATAGCCAGCCCCCCGCTGAGGAAGAGGGCAAGAGAGTCTAACATTTGTACAGTTTTTATTTAAAAAAATCTGAAACAATTAACTTTAAGGTTATAGGTGGTTTAGCAGAAGGTGCACTCTTGGTTACAATCATACCCATAATGCAATACCATAATCATACCCATAAACCAGTTCTATGTTCGTCTCACCTGTAGAATATAGAGTTGTGGTGTGGGTTTGCAAATCAGATGGTAACCTGCAGCATACTCTCACTCTCCGTTTTAATGAATAAAACAACTTGGTTATTGTTAAGTCATAACTGACGCCGGCCATACGCCAGGTCTGAAAGCAAATCTGGTGACAATCACGCCCTATCTCAGTGGCTCTCAATCCTGGATCCGGGAGAGCCCTGTGTGTGCTGGTTTGCAGGAAGCTTCATGAAAGTGTTGTTTTTTTTAAAAGCAAATCAATGTATTCTCAAAATAAACTATTTTTGTGATCAACAGCTTGCCGACTGTATAAATCATAAACCACGCGCAGCCGGTTGTCATTTGACTAAATCGTGTTTAACGTCATAACGTTTTGCACTTCAGATTGATAACATAAACCACAACGTGGAGACGGTTATGATCACAAACAATAAATATATGCCAAAGAGATCAGAGCTTCGTCTTTCATTATGTGATTATATTATATTTACATGATATTTTCACGCGAAGCACACAAAGGCAAGGATGCCACGGAAGGACTTCCAGTCGGTTTCCTCCCCCTCCCCCAAATCCATGAACCCCGCAGCTTTTAATTTGGCCCGCCCCATCGTTGCTCTCTTTAGTCTCGTACACACATTTAATGGTGTGCTGTGCCAATGCGTCTCCGCGGTGGGTCTCCTGACAGATTGTTTATTATGCTAATGTTAGAATTTCTCATCATGCCCTTCGGAGACAGTTCTGAACAATGTAAACCGATGGCGGGGGGGAAAAAAAACATAAATAAAGCGGATGGATTAATTTACTTGATTAATTACCTACACAAGGAAATTATGAAATTACATTTTGGGGACATTGCTTCCTCCAAGATGAAGGTGAAATTCAAGATATTGATTTTTAATGATGGGCACCTGGCAGTTTAAGTAAAACATAAAACCAGACGGTGAAGAGTGAGACTCGTTAACCCTCGGAGCGCCGGGTTAACAGGCATACGGGGAGACATTTTTTCAAGTCGTAATTATTCAATTTAGTGCATGCCACCTCAAAAAACAGATTTGGTTTTGTTCGCGCAGGTCTTAAGAAACATTGGGATGCTTACATGTCTTATTTCCACAAGCAGAATAATTTATTCACCACTATCTATAACAAGAAATGAGTAACGGAGCAGGAAGCACAGCGATGCCACACCATCAGCAAGAGAGTACATTTTTAGGAAAGAAAAAACATAAAAACATAAAACATGAACACACATTGAGAATGCGGAAAAGTCAATTGTAGACAGTGTATTAGTCTATAATTATACCGTGTTCCAGAACTGACCAAGCCGTCAACTATAACTACGGTACACATAGAGCCACTCCTAGCGTGTTCACATCAGCTTCCCCCTCCCGGGCGGACAGTCAATTGAGCTGGCACAGCCAGTGGAATCGAACCCTGGTTGCAGCAGGCAACATGCATCCCGGTTGGACACTGTTACCGCTACGCCACCCGGGAGGCACATAGAAAAGTTATTTTAATTATAAAATCACCAAACGCCTGAATAATGTCAATGGCACTCTTAGTGCTAAACTTGTGAAAGCTGAATAATCACAAAAAAAAAAAAAAAAAACTTCATTATATTATATTATATTATATTATATTATGTATTATATAAAATAGTTATTATCCACTTCCAATTCTTTCTCATGGGCTGTCACTCACTGAAAATATTTTTTTAATATGATGTTCTGGAGCCCCAGGTAGCTTTGACACGGGACGCAATGGTGTATTCTTAACATGGGTGTCCTTTCTTTAGCCCCAAACAGCACCAGGTAAGAGATCCCGGAGTCTGATGTGAGTTTGATCTCTCTCCGGAATCACGTGTTGAAAAAAACACAACCCACAGCCATCTTTTATTCGTCTTTATCTCTCGAACCTTTGCAAAAACAAAGGTGTTTTCTGTTCCCCCGAAAGGCACAGGAGCACACATCTGTGCCTCTGGTCGAGTCCGACGCATTACTGTGAGAAAGTCCAACCCATATTTTATTCCTTCTCCAATTTAGTCTAATGCGCTGTGAGGGTTTTCCATTAAACCGAACCTCCCCTGGCCTCAGGTTCCCCATTAAATACGAAGCAGACTTCAAAATTCCGCTCACTACCAACAAAGACCTTAACGGGCAAGGTGAGTGAGCTTATTATTCCGCTCAGTGCCGATCGGCCCTTCTGCAGGTGCTGCCGGCTACCTGCTCGCCAGCAGAAAAAGCTGAGAAAATGGGCGAAACGACATTTGCGAAAGTAGCGTGCCTCCTCCTTGTTGTGAAGGAATACAAAAAAATACAGCTAATGTGTCCAGGAGGTGGCGTAACGGTAAGAGCGTCCAGCCGGAATGCATGTTGCCCACTGCGGTCGGGGTTCCATTCTCCTGCCGTGCCAGCTCGGCTATGGCCAGGAGTGCCCCTAGGGGGCGGCAATTGGCTGTGCGCCTCAGGGAAGGGGGAGGGAAGCCGATATGAGGTCGCTGCGTATAGGAGTGGTACTGTGTGTGCCGGAGTTACAGCTGACGAGTTCCAGCCGGGAGGAGGCGGTGCATCGCCTTTGTCACTGCCGATCTCAGGACTATGGCAGCGAGCTCTCAATACCGGGGGCAGGGGGGGTTGTTGACACGAACAGAATCAATAACCTTTTGTTATGGTATCGAAAAAGTGCTCAATGGTAATCTTGATAGGACACCTGCTTTTCATAGTTCACTTGCACTCTGTGCTGACGGTCATCGTGGGCGAGGTGATAATTGCTGCACTCCGTCAGCCAAACAATCGCAACATCGCCTTGTGTTATCCTCCTTTTATCACCTCTCTGTGAAGCACTTTGGGTTGCATGTATGTAAGAAAGGTGCTATATAAATGGGAAAATAATAATGGGGCTTGCATTCTCAATTTTCTCCTCTTTTGTGCCTTTTTTTCTTTTGTTTCCTCCCCGTTTCCTCCGGAAATTCGGAGGAAAGTTGTTCACAGGTTTGGCTTCAACTGACAGGTGGGAGGACGCCTCGTCACAGACCAGGTGTGTGGTCGCCAGGTGGGAAGATGTGAGGAGAAAGACCAAGAAGCTCGGTTCAGCTTTTCACAGCCAAGCACGATCAGGCAGAGCAAAGCTAATAAACAAGAATCGCATCTATACATGCTCTCCAAAAGAAAGATTCATTACAACAAAAGAACAAAACGAATAAAACAAGAATCACACCTATACATGCTCTTTAAAAGAAAGATTCATTAAAGCAAAAGAACAAGACCAATAAAGCGTAAAGGAGAATGCCTCCCTCTTGGCAACTTGGGCTGAGAAAGTTGTGCTGAATCCAAAATGAAACCGAATATGTTATTCGGCAGAGACCTGGGAGTTGGGCCTTGATGCAGGCCTGTTGATGAGGAAATAGACAGCAGCTGTCACTATTATTACTGTTGGTCATAAGCTACAGCTGCTATCATGCCTATGAGTGGGCTGGTGCTGTCCATGGTGATGAAGCTCTCTCTGATGCGGGCTGACGCTGTCCATGGTTCTGAAGCTCCCCTTGTTCTTGCTGAAACACCCACAGTGCTGAATGGACAGCGCACTACACGCATTATTACATTACAGTCATTTAGCAGACGCTCTTATCCAGAGCGACTTACACATTTGTACATTCCTTTACATACAATCAATTTACACAGCAGGATATTTTACTGAAGCAATTCAGGTTAAGTACCTTTAGCTCAAGGGCACAACGGCAGTGCCCCAACCTGGGAAATGAACCTGCAACCCTTGCATTACAAGCCCAGCTCCCTAACCCCTACTCTGCACTGCATTGCATTCTGCTGACATGCAGAACCAGGCCTCTCTACTCCTGCGCTTCCATTCCTCCGGTACAAAGCGAAATCTAAAAGAGCTACCCTGATTTCACTTAATGAATTGAAGTCCCTGATACAGAACTCTTTGCAGGAGCGTTGCTGTTTTTCTGCAGACTGGGCCCCCATTGATAACATGCTGTATTACCTCTGATCAAAGCACTTTATCATCATGTGTGTTTTTATGTTTTATGTATGGTATACTGTATGTTTTATTGCTGCTGTTGTCTTGGCCAGGTATCCCTTGTAAAAGAGATCCCGTATGTCAATGGGACTTCCTGGTTAAATGAAGGTTAAATAAAGAAATAAAATATATATATACATATAGCTACACACAGCATCCTACACCCAGCCCACAGCTTGCTGTCAGTCAGGCATGCTGGGTATCGCTGTGCTTCCCTCTGGGGGGCGGACAGCTCTGATGGACAGAGTCAAAAGCCAATCACAATGTGAATGAGACTGCTCATGTTCATTTCGATGTGCAGATTTCAAGGGGTTTCCTGACTGAGGCTGTATCGTCGCATGGTGCATGGTCGCATGGTGCATGGTCGCATGGTGCATGGTCGCATGGTGCAACCTCAGCCGTGAGCTTAGTGAACACCCTCCTGTAACGGTTCCTCTGGTGAACATGAACACTGGTGTCATCATTTTTATGAACTCGCCATCTTTTTTTTCCTTCTTGCTGATGGTGGTTTCTTCTCCGTTAATTTATTTATGCATTGATGTATTCCTTTTGTGGACTACAAACGTTTATTGGGTCGCTGGGCGACCCCCCCAAATAAAGATGTCTGGGACAAGTAGCCTGCTGCTCTTATCTGAAGTAAGAATATAAGAGCAGGCTTTTGATTGGCTCATCCCTCAAAGCCCAGCTCTTTCAAGGATTCCGTGTTCTCTCCGTCTCTGCGTCCCTGTTGGGATTATCGGTAAGGCGGCGCTTCCGTGCGGAGATGTCTGACACGTACACCGGTCATTTATGCACGTCCTGTCCGTCCTGTGGGACACGTCGAGTGAGCGGTAGAGGCACTGATACAGTAATAATTATGCCGCGCTCGGCAAAAAAAAAGAAAAAAGAAAAAAAATCCTCTGAACCGGGAGGCGTTTAAGCGACGGGGGCAATACATATTTTAAAACGTAAGTGGTTTGTGCGTTTCAAGGGGACGTGATCTAAAAAACGCGCCGGTTTTCTGGACTGTACCCGTGAATCTCTTTACAGCCCGTGGGATCACGCGCTGCTGAAAAGGCACAAGGTGTTCTTCGTTCAGTCTCTGCCGCGGCGATAAATATTCTGACGGAACGCTACACGCGCGTCGTGCCTTTTAATCTGCGTGCAGCCGGGGTGCAGCCCGTGCCGTCGCCGGGCGACACCAGGCCCAGGATGTTGCTTCCCGAAAGCAAACTTTATTCGTCGCCAAGTTTACCAAACCGACGGTCTACATCGCCACTCTCTGCCGCAATGCATGCAGCAAATTCGGCAAAAGCAGAGTAAAAAAAAAAGACGTTTTCAAAGTTACAGTTGCAAACATTACCACAGTTCTGTAACATCTGCTATTAGCTGTAGCACGCTGTCCTGGCTGGTTAACTCTAGATTTAACTCGCTGATTAACTGTAGATTGTATGCCTAGAAGTTCTGGTGTTAGCAAAAAAAAGCCCCAAATAACAGGTGGCAGGCCTCCAGGGTGGCGTAACCGTAAGAGAGTCCGACTTGGACGCAGGTTGGCCACTGCAGCTTGGGTTCGAAACCTGCCGCTAGGGGGCGGTGTTGGGCTGTCTGCCTCAGTGGGAGGGGGAGGAGAGCTGGCACAAACTCGTCGAGGAGCGGTAAAGCGACCTTCTAAACATAGTTGGGCGAGTCCAGTCTCGAAGGACGATGGGTATTATAGAGGGCCACTAAATTGGGAGATAAATGTGGGAAAAAATATGAAACAAATATATATACATATATTAAAACAATAGATATCAGGTGGCTCTTCCAATGTCACAAGCGGCCAAACTAACACTCCGCCGGCGCTACCCGCTGTGGGCTGAAATCCACCACCGCGTCGCATCCTGGGCGGCAAGACAAGAGGCGCAGATTATTCATCCAATACACTTTGAGAGGGGAAATAACAAGAAGGGCCCTTGGTTTTGACTGCTGCTTGCTACAGTGCACAGCCCTACGCTCATGATGAATGTGTATTTAAGGTCAGCGGTTTACAGCGTTCAGCTCGGACAACAGAAACGGTGTAACCTCGCCCCGCCACACTGAGTTTACAGTGAATGATGTTCACTATATTCTGCGTTTTTTACATGTTATTATTGGTTCTGTGTATCCCAGAACTCTCACGGAAAATGGCAAACGTTGTTGCTGAGTGGATCGTCCTGTCTAAACAAAGACACAATGAAAACATTTTATAAAGAAGAAAGGGTAAAAATGTCAGTGTGCAAATCTGGTAGAAATTTACCCAAATTGACTCATAGCTGTAATTGCAGCTAAAGATGCTTCTACCAAGGATTTAGTCAAGGGGGTGAATACTTATGGAATCAATTATTGCCTTTCATTTGCAATTAATTAAGAAGAAGCTTTATAATTGTTGTTGTTTTTTATTTGACATTATAGAGCACTTTGCGTCGATCGGTGGCAAGAAATCCCAATGAAATACATTCAGATTCCGTGACGGAAGAAAAGAAAAAGTGAAAAAAAAGCTGCCATAACGGATCTGATCTGAGAGAGATCTGTTGTTATGAATGATTATTGTTATTGTTAACACAATGCCTTGTTATTACACCCAACGGCGTGCCCACAGCGCGCCCACTCCATTACGGCTCCGCGGTTCTTCATAAATAATCGATAGGAATTGAACAAAGGAGATGAGCGATATGTCAGCGCGCTCGCTCCTTTGCGAAGAAATAAAAGATTGAAAAGTGCAGTTCCTGCGCGGCGCACACACAGGGCAGGTTAGGGCATCGGTGTTCAGCTCAAACGCTCTTACAGCGCAGTGAGAACGCACTTAACGCACGCCACGTGTTCAGAGAGAAACTCTTCAGGAATCTTCCAAACTGTCCACTGTAATAGTGCAAAAGTGGCACATACGCAGATATGCATATATATGTAACCAAAGTAAAGGAAACACGTAACCACATAAAGTGTCTTAATAGGGCGTTGGACAACCACGAGCCGTCACAACGGAAGCTGCGATGTGCCTTGGCGTAGAAGTGTCTGGAACTCTATAGGAGGGATGCTCAGAATGGCTTTGTGTTCATTGGTGTTTACCTTGCCCTCGAAGGGGTTGAGTGGACCTAAACCATGCCAGGAAAATGCACCCCACACCATAACAGAGCCACCAGAACCCTTCACTTACTCAAGTGTGTCCTTTAGTCTGGCAGTTACCTGTAGATATGCACATGCATCGTGGCGCAGATGCACAGGATTATCGTATTCGCCCCCAAACCACCGAAATTATTTTGAGCCCTAAAATGAAAGACCCGCCCCTTATTCCATTTCACTGAGTGTATTCAAATCAGGGTGTGGAGACACATACAAAGTCAAATAACAAAGAACAACACAGACCTTTTCAATTAATAATACAAATCTCCCTCTCTCTCTCCTCTCTTTTCTCTCTCTCCTCTCTCTCTCTCTCCCTCCCCCCCCCTTCCCCCTCGTCTGTCTCTCTCTCCTCTCTCTCTCTCCTCTCTCTCTCTCCCTCCCTCCCTCCCCCCCCTCCTCCCTCGTCTGTCTCTCTGTCTTCTCTCTCTTTTTTTCCAAATGTATTTATTTTTTTCTAATCTCATACAATTTAAAATAATCTCCGCTGGGTTCGGTATTCCGGTGGCGGCGCGGCTTAATAATAGACACTTAAGTGTGAATTAGCATTTGGCCGTCTAACCTTGGAGTGTGAGTGACGGCGGGCTGTGGGGAGGCGGTAGTTGGCATGCACCGCAGGAGGTCCGGTATCATCCCAATCCCAGCGGTACCGGCGCCGATTGATGGAATGGCCGGCGCGGCCTAATTAAAGCTGTACGGCTCAAATGCATTGATGTATTACATCTATTATGGTCCGGTTCGATAGGTCCTCCCTGCTAGGCCCTGCCACGGAGACTGAGGCCCCGCTAAACAAACTGCATAAATAATGGGAGAGAGCCGCAGGAAAAGCCCCCCCCCCCGTAGCCGGGACACACCGTGTCAAGTGCTCCT
>JAINUG010000214.1:432500-435000 GCA_029706075.1 Aldrovandia affinis
TGTTCGATGGTGTTGAGGTCTGGAGACTGAGCGTGTTTGCTGGGTTAAAGGGTGCAGACCCTATACAATACAAAAATGCAGACTCCCGCAACCTGCAAATAGTCTTTTTTAAATATCAAGTCTAATTGTGCCTTTTGAGGAGTGTTGGACCATTGACTAATTCATGTCAATCATATTTGTCTGTGATAAACGTACTTTTTAAATTTTATTAAAAAAATATTTGTTCAAATTTTCAGACCAGTTAAAATTGAAATCACCCCGAAAAATTAGCGCCTTATTGTGGTCACATTCTTTGAAGGGTTTACAGGTTTATAATGGGGGAGTTTATAGGGGCGGCAGTGGCTCAGTGGTTGGCAACACGGGCTGGTAAGCAGAGGGTTGCTGGTTCATATCCTAGTGTGAATTGCAATGAACTGGAAACCGGAGGGGGGGGGGCTAGTTCAGTTCCTGGGGCACTACCGAAGTGCCCTTGAGCAAGGCACTGAACCCCTAACTGCTCCAGGGGCGCCGCACTATGGCTAACCCTGCGCTCGGACCTCTCGATGGAATACATGTAAATATACATATACATATGTACAGTTGTGTGGCTGTGTGTGTATCTAGGAGAGATGGGGAAAAACGAATTACAATGACCTAATAAAGTATATTCCTATTCCTATCCTAGAGCATGAGCTGGGGGGTACATCAGCACTCAGAGAAATACCACCTGCTTTCAGGGGTTCTTAAAGTTCTTACGCAAATAGGAGAGTCGCAATTAAGGCATGCTTTAGTAAATCAGACCTAATACCCAGTCGGCCTAATTTACAAAATCTCCACGCTGTTTTAACGCGTTTACCCCAGGTATACATATGCATGAACAGATTTAAATATGTAGAAAAGGTGCAGAGTGACGTAACTACATCCAAAGGAAAGTCGCAGAGTAATGCAACCCCTGCACATTTCATCCTCATAGCGATTTGACCCATTGTGACCTAAATCCAACGTAGTTCCTGCGACCTTGTTGAGACTGCTTTTGCGCTCGAAAAGTTGCAATCCTTCAGTAAATCTGGCCCTAATTCTGCCATTTCAGGACATGAGCCTCGGCGATTGATTCATCAACCCCCTTTTTAACCAAGCCCCGCCCCCCCTTCTTTTGCCTTTGGCGACCGAGCCCTTCAGAGAGATATTTTAAATGTGTCTTTGTGAGGACTCCACTCGGACATCGACGCGCCTGCTTTCTGTTCCGTCTCGGCGATGTCTTGCACGTCAAACAATCTGCAAGCCTGCTTCTCCTCTGGCAGTTGTTGTCTCGTCTGTCCGAATTTCTCAATCAATGCTTCCTCACAGCTTCTTTCCGTCTTGTTAATTCTGTCCTTTGTCATTTAATTTGACACTGGCAGTTTACATTTTTTTAATAAAATCTTCAGCGGCGGCCTGTGTCTTATGCATTTTCTCCCTATTTGGAACGCACAATCGTATTCTCCAACCGCCCCCACTGTCGATTTGGACAAGCACGCGCTCTCCTCCGAAAAACACGTGATGCCAGCCGCTGCTTATTTTCACACCGCAGTTCATCAGTTAAGCTCGCACGAGCATGAGTTTGAGGGAGACACTTCATCCAAGCAGACTGTGGGAGCCCGACTGACCAGCAGGGGTCGCTGTTGTGTGATGAGACACGGCCGACTGAATCCCTCCCTCCCTCCCTGAACGATGCTGCTGCCATTTATGCATCGCCCAATGGCACTGCTAGCCACAGATGCCACTGGCACTAGAAAAGTGCTTTAACAGGATGCAGATTGTGGGGTTCATCCATACACTAGAACAGTGCCTTAACAGGATGCAGACCGTGGGGCTCATCCACACACTAGAACAGTGTCTTAACAGGATGCAGACCGTGGGGCTCATCCACACACTAGAACAGTGCCTTAACAGGATGCAGACAGTGGGGCTCATCCACACACTAGAACAGTGCCTTAACAGCATGCAGACCGTGGGGCTCATCCACACACTAGAACAGTGTCTTAACAGGATGCAGACCGTGGGGCTCATCCACACACTAGAACAGTGCCTTAACAGGATGCAGACCGTGGGGCTCATCCACACACTAGAACAGTGTCTTAACAGGATGCAGACCGTGGGGCTCATCCACACACTAGAACAGTGTCTTAACAGGATGCAGACCGTGGGGCTCATCCACACACTAGAACAGTGTCTTAACAGGATGCAGACCGTGGGGCTCATCCACACACTAGAACAGTGTCTTAACAGGATGCAGACCGTGGGGCTCATCCACACACTAGAACAGTGTCTTAACAGGATGCAGACCGTGGGGCTCATCCACACACTAGAACAGTGCCTTAACAGGATGCAGACAGTGGGGCTCATCCACACACTAGAACAGTGCCTTAACAGCATGCAGACCGTGGGGCTCATCCACACACTAGAACAGTGTCTTAACAGGATGCAGACCGTGGGGCTCATCCACACACTAGAACAGTGTCTTAACAGGATGCAGACCGTG
>JAINUG010000214.1:440000-457500 GCA_029706075.1 Aldrovandia affinis
ACTAAAAAAACAACACACACATGGGAACAACTAACATTTCCACTAACTGTGGATCAAATTTAATTTAAAATGATGCCTGTACAAGTGTAGCGGAGTTCGAAGACATGGTTTAGCACGTGTGCAACAGACTATTAAGCCCCCCCTGGAACCAATAGCAGTATGATTAGTTCCCTTGTATCGGGACCTTGGTCTTTTTTTCTTTCTTTTTTTTATTGTTTCAGATTTGTCCTAATTTCCTCCCAATTTAGTAGCCAATGATACCCTCTTTTCATGTCAACTATCCCCCCCCTCGTATTGTGAGTCCTGAGACCGGCAGTGACAAAGGCGTTGAACCGCCTCCTCCGAGCCAGAACTCTTGCTCTTACTCTGGAACACACAGAGCTCATGTTGGCTCGAGCATAGCCAATCGCCACCCTCCGAACGGGACTCCTGGCCAGAGCCGGGGTGGCGCAGCAGGAGCTGGAATCCCGACCGCAGTGGGCAACCTGCACTCTGGGCGAGTGCCTTTACCGCTGCTCACTCCCCCAGGGGTGCCCTAGGGGCCGTGGTCTTTTAGCTCTGCCGGCTAGTCGTACCTCTTGTTGTAGGTCTGCTTGTTGTGAAGCACTCAGCAAATCCGCTCTCCGTCTCCGTCTCCCACAGTGGCTACTGCTGCAGACAGAGGCCTGGGCGTCTCATGCCTTTCCCCGTTTGAAGCTGCACGTTTTGACGTCACTCCCAGCAGTGAGACTCACGATGTGCTCCATTTCAGGTGTGAAATGTCGATTCTGCATTTCAACCTCGAGGCGCTCCCCTCTCCCGGAACTTACCTGTCACAGAGATTTGAAGGATCCCTTCCGTCAGGTAGAGAAACCGTTATGGAAGAGCTACACTCTCCCCCAAAGGGGATTACACACACCTGGCAAAGGGGGGAAACAGCACACGGTAGAACGCTGCCTGATAGTCTTTGCTTCACTGAGGTGTAAAACAACAACAACAAAGAAGAGACTATTTTTGTAATAATTGACATGGCGAAGCGTGCACGTCTACCTGAGCTACCTCTTTTTAATGTACTGTAAAATTGTAATACCGCCTTGGCGAAACAGCCGTAATTCTCGCTTGCCACTCTTTAGCAAATTAACTTCGGATTCATTCCTATTCAGAGGCATTGAGATGAAACATAATCATGATATCGGAGACCTCGGCTCGGCATACAAATACTTCATAAATCCTCGGTCCTCTGTTTTCTTTGGAACGTTTTTACAGGAAGGAATAAAGTCTCATTCTTACACTGGTGTGTCTCTCGAGATGAAACTTTGATTTTTATTTATTTATTTATTTATTTATTTTTTACCAGAATTTATTTATGTAATTATCTGTTGTTCCTCGTTTGCCTGCCTGAATTTAAATCAAATCGAGTGGTTCTGAATACCGTAGGAGCACGGTTTAGGTGCCTAGTATTCATTATAAAATGTGTGTGTCCCTGTTCGCGCCAGAGCGCGTGCCGATTGTGTGCATGCATTTGGTTTTGTGTGTACATGCTATGCGTGCGTACATATACGTGTTAAAGGCTTGCTTGTGTACACGTGTGGCGGTGTTGATTGTGCTTGTGCGTATTGTGTATGCGTGTGCTTGTCTGAGGGTGTGTGCGGGCGTGTGTGCGTGCATTTGTTCGTGTGTATGTATGCGCTTCTCTATTGCATGTGTGTGTATGCGAGAATGTACGTATGTGCATTCTCAAGCGCATGCTTGTGAGCGCACACGCTTGTGAGTGTGTGTGCATTGGTTTGTGTGCCTGTGTGTACGCTTGTTTGTGTGGATATACGCATCGGCGTTGAGTGTGTGCACTTGTGAATGTAGGGTGTGAATGAGCCCTTACAAACCTTCGCTCTTTTAAAACTGAAGGTCATTTAAACACAGGATACGGATACAACCTCATGAGACCACAGTAACTGTTTCTTAGCTCCGTCTTCTCCATCGTAAATTTCCTGCCAATTACTGCAAATCCTCTGCTGCCATTCTTTTCCACCGTTTGTACATTTTTGGTAAAAACCGGGAACCCCTGGGGTACTGTGGTCTTATTTAACTTCTGTCAGAATCCTCCTCTGAAATTAGTTATATTTTTAGTCCCTTATGAATGAATTTTGACTACAATTTTTTTCTCACAAAGTGAGCTTGCTTTAAGCTATATTGTATGCTCATTTTGAATCTTGTGGACTATTCTGAGCATAATAAAACCAGAAAGCCGCTAGCTAGATTGCCTCGACTAAAATATTGTCAGTTAAAGAAATAGGTGAGGTTGGGTTATTCACTCACAGACACACGTAGAAGGAGCCATTTAGCTAGATATGTGGTTTCAATAGTATCGGCCTGTTTTCCCCCGCGAAACATCAATGTGTGTCTCTTGATTTACACCTACACATATACATTGAACGAACGCTGTTCTCCAGAGCGACTTCTCGCTCGCATTCTTTCCACATACAATTAATTTATATAGCTGGATATTTTACAGAAACAATTCAGGTTAAGTACCTTTTCTTAAGAGTACAACGGCAGTGCCCCCACCTGGGAACTGAACCTGCAACCTCTGGTTACAAGCCCAGTTCCATTACATTTCAGGCATTTAGCAGACGCTCTTATCCAGAGAGACTTAAACAGTGTACTTTTCTTTAAATGCAGTACATTTATACAGCTAGACATTTGTTGCTGAAGCAATTCAGGTTAAGTATCTTTAGCTCAAGGGTACAACGGCAGTGCCCCCACCTGGGAATCGAACCTGCGACCTTTGAGTTACAAGCCCAGCTCCCTAACCGCTATGTTACCCTTCCACCCTAATCGCCACCTGGTCTGATCAGGGTGATATCCCTGCCATTCGTAACTTTTACACATCAGGGGAATGCAGCGTTAACTAAGGTCAAAGGTCAGCTGCTGAATCTCCATTGGGCAGAGCACAATCGCTGACATTTCCTCGGCTGTTTGTCATCATCAATCCCAGAGAGCATTGCATTGCCCTTTGAAAATGTCACACCCAGCGTCCCAAGACGTCATTTTGACATATGACTTAAAAACATACCGAACAGATTTAGTGCACTGAAACAAGATTCGTACAGTTTTTGACAAATGGGTCGTTTTCAACAGACCCACTTGTTCTGGTAGTATATGAGTACATGAGTGCGTGATACATCGCGTAGCTACAAAGGTAATTCATTAATTGATTTATTAACATGCTAATGTATCAATTAGCACAGTAAAATTACCAATGGCAATACAAGAATCCACGGTCGCTTGCTAATTATAATGAATAATGACATAACCGGCTAGATCATGTGGATAGAAATGATTATCCTTTAGCGATATGCTAGCACTACAGCCACTGGCACACATGCACCTAGCTTGGCTAGTTTTACGACTATAGGAGTCATTCATCTGCATGTGAAATATGCTAAGGCTGATGTTCTGTCTACTAGAATTGTTTCTAATCAGAAATTAAAACACATCCACATCAGATGATTTGAAGCTACATTCATGCATTCATTCATTCATTCATTCATTCATGTAGCGTCATGCATTTACAATAATTAGTATGCTAAGTAATGTCCAACTTATGTAAGTATGCAATGGATCTTTTTAATAGGCTCTTTAAAAAATAGCCCCATTTATATGAGTATACTTTCAATGTAAAAACATATTGCTTGGCGATCGCTTCACCAGCAAAGCAGCCACTGATTTTCAAAAGCCTGTAGCTCTCTTGTCATTTTCCCCTTTAGCTACGTAGCCATTTTGTACAGTGGTGGTATTTAGCATGTACTACACATCAGTAGCTACAGTAGATAGCGAATGTTGCACACAGGCCTCTGTTTTTCCTGCTGACTGGATAGATAGACGTAGCTCTAGCTACATTTGCGTTACCGTTGTTGTTTAGTGCAGTCCCCCAATGCAGTCTCAGCACAGCTCAGCTGGCCAACTTGAGGGTGAAATGACCGTTCATTTTCACTTCATTTTCACTTCATTTTCATTTATTCATTTATTTGACAGGGACAGTGCACATTGATAACATTTCTGTAAATGTGCCAGAGTTAGCCAAGAAGGCTAAATTGTATCTGTTCTCCCTGGGAAGGCAGCCAGTTAAAAAATAAACAAATACATGTACATACAAGCATTAGAATCACTGAAGATACAATCTACACAGAGTCTGCAGGGAAACAGACAGTACCTGCACTATATACAAACACAAGGACAACACTGCATACAGACATGACCCCCGTGAGTTTTTCAGAAACTCCCCACATTCCCAATCTGGCAACCTGGTTATCTCAGGAGGCAGCCAATGAAAGCACTCTTTCAGCGTGTGTCATTGAAGCCCCTCTGCTCTGCAGGCTGTGATCGTGGGTCCCGTTCTTAGCCCCCATCTCTGTGAGATGTCTCATTCATCTGCGGAAGGCCATGAGCCGTAAGGACTCACCTCCTGCGTGAGGTGCTGGCCTTTGAGAGGAGATGAAGAAATGAAAGAAAATGAAAGGAACTAAATTAAAATGAAAAGAATAAAAAGAGCCATTGCACACATCTCTTTACACCACTTATACGATGGACATCTGCGAACTGCATCTTGGCTCAAACTTTCCCTTCCCTCAAAACTCTGAGCTTAAATCCCCATAGCAACTAAACCCTATTCCCTAAAACTCCCCCTTGCTCTTACTATGAACGCTTAATGCTTTGTGGTCAATTGATGACACGTACTTTTCAGCGGCGTGACGAACGCCTCACGACTGTCTCCGCTTGTTGTGCCCACCTTCTCCTCTTGTGTCTTTGCTCTGGATTAAAAAAAAGGGTCCGCAAAACAATCAAACGAAAGTAAATACGGCTCACTGCGACTTTGAGTTTGTCCGTACCGAATCTTACCCGTTATTTAATTACTCAATTACCGTCAACACGCTAACACGCCTCCCAGGTTAGGTGAATTATGCCGACATGCTCATACATATACATATAGACACGTGTATGTAGCCACTCTCTCGCCCACGCCCTGAGAGAGGCTGAAACCATGGCGCAGTGTTGCAGCGACACGTACGGGTTTTTTTCCACTTCTCCGCACAGCGCATCTCATTCATCTCACACCATGTGTTACACGTGTCCGAGCTCGCTCGTTTTCGCCGGCGAAGGGGTTAACCCCGAGTCGCGGACTCTCACAAGGCCGTTATCGAAGGAGAATAATGGAGTAATAAATCCACCGCGGGCAGCCGTTACAGAAGCCATTACCTCCCGTGTGCGCTAAACCCACCCCGCGCTTTCGGAAGAAAATAAAAACCTGCGTCTCCTTGAGCAGATCCGTTTTCCCGCCCAATCCCGCTCTCTGGAGGGTAATCGGAATATTTTTGGTATTTCCAGCAGCTAATTAAGCTGTGATGGGAAACATTTATAGATTTTTCTTTTTGTTTTTGTTTATGCAGATGTGGTAGCCAGCGTTCGGGCGATGAGAACCTGGATTCTTCGGAACTGTGTTCTATTTTAAATCGCGCCTGGGATGACGTTACCCGCGGAGGAGAACGTTTTGTTTCGGCTAAAGGGCTTTCTTCTCGTGACACATAAGCTCTTCTTCGGACTCGGGAATATAATCGCCTTTAATTGCTACACATTAAACCTGAGACCTGGGTGTTCACACCTAGTAATTGTGTTCTAAAAAAGGTGCCCAGCTAGCCAAATTATCTTAATCACTGAGGTTCCAGCCCCAACAATCACCCCTCTTTCAAAGTCACTGAGGTCCCGTCTTCGAGCCACACTAGCTATGCTATTATAGGCGTGCAGGCCTGCCTGGCGTTTCTGGACACGACCCTGAGCATGCTGGGATGTTAGCTGCTTAATTAACTCAGGAACAACACCTGTGCACCTGTGACACGGAAGCACCTGCTTTCAGTGCACTTTCACCCTTCATTTACCCAAGTGTTTCCACCTGTGTGGCCATGGCGTGCAGGCTGTGGAAAGTTCGCAAACATATCTTTAAAACAATTGAAAAACAAAGTGAAATTGTGATCTGTATGTGTTTACAACGTAGCTGGATGGTGTTAAACGTTGTAAAAACGCTGCTACATCGTTATCCACGACAACCTTACACAACATTACCGCAATACTTTAAAAAACAAAGTTAGGAAGCCTTCTTATTATTAGTAATAACACTGTCTACCTCCTAACAGAGCTAAACAGATGGCGCTCAACAATAGCCGATCCAAAATGGAACAGCCAGACTGCTAGATCAAATGCTTCACTTCAGAACTATTTGACACAACTGAAAATACATAAATAAAGTGCAATTAACACTATGTATATATATGCATATATATAAAATACATTTTAATTAGTATTATTTCAGTCTGCTTTTATCTGCACTTCAAAGCAAAGGATTAAAGCCATGATTTGGCCCTCGTGTTGATTTTTGTCATAACTCGCATTTTTCAAGCTGGAAAAAAAAGAAACATAAAAATGAAAAAAGCAATGAAGTGTCACTGGCAAAATGTGCTATTGGAGATGAATAAAACGATGACGTGAAAGCACACCGCTTTGCGCTTCGTCCAAACTACTGCCATAAAAAGTAGCATTATTGTTTTATTCGATTTTTCATTATTATTTCGTTTTTCTGACCGACAAATCAACATAAGTGTCCGTGAGATACCTCCATAGTATTTCTTTTTGTTGTTGACACTTTTCAGTCCCAAACCAATAACATCAGAAAAAAAAGATACTATGTATATGCCATTTAGCAGACGCTTTTATGCGAAGTGACTTACAGTAGCGAATGCATACATTTTTCTGAAAATGTGTTATTCAGCAATGGGAGTTGAACCCACAACCTAATCGTTGTCAACGCCGTGCTCGACCTACCGAGCCACACAGAACACGCACAATATCAACTTGGGTGTCATTTGAATACCTTTTCAAGCTGACCGGAATCTCAACTGCTAAGTCATCATCACAGAAGGAACTTTTGCCGTGTTGGGGACCAAGAAAAGAGCCACGGTGTATTCATAAATACGTGCCTTTGATGAAAGCAACACAAGAACATGACCCTCTCTCAGATTTTTTTAAATGATCGTATTTTCTAAACGCGTCGCGATAGCGTCGGGGACAGAACGAGCGCTGGTTCTGTGCACACGAGCAGACCTCATTAAGGGGAGGTGAGGTTCTCACTCGAGCGCAACCGGTGTTTTCTAGAGAGGGCCCGTCTCAAAGAGCTCCACGACGAGCGGCAAGCGGTGAGGAGGACAGGCTGCCGTTTGTGAATGCGTCTCGTTTTTGTTTTTTGTTTTTAAATTTGTTTCTGATTTTATCCCATTTTCTCCCAATTTGGTAGCCAATTAGACCCGCTATTTTTACGTCAATCCCCCCCTAGTAATGTGAGTTCGCTGCCGTAGTCCTGCGACCGGTAGTGACGAAGGCGAAGTGACGCCTCTTCCGAGACGTCACTCGCCAAGCCGTCGACCGAACCCCGGTACTTACAGGGCCACTATACGCAGCGAACGTCACGTCGGCTCCCCTCCCCCCTCCCCTGGGGCGGACAGCCAATCGCCGCCCCCTGGTGGCACTCCCGGCCAAAGCCGACACTTGGCGAGACGGGGAATTGAACCCTGGTCTCCGTGGCCAGCGTCGGACGTTGTAACCACTGGACCACGCGGGAGGCCATGCGTCTAGTTTTTTAACGAAGGATCGAAAGCACCGAGCGCAGAGAACAACAGAGAACAGCGGCGCCAGAGAGGGGCTGGGGCGGAGGGGCTGGAGACAAAACACAAGAGAAAGACAGAAGAAACAAAAGAACGAAAGAAGGAAAGAAAGTGGTTCTGTGTGGCTCAGTAGGTAGGGGCGGAGCATTGACAGCGCTTAGGTTGTGGGTTCGATTCCCACTGGGAGCACATATGCTGAAACGTGTATGCGAAACGTGTATGCTTTGGATAAAAGCGTCTGCCAAATGGCTTATGTTATGTTAAGGAAAGGAGGAAAGGAGGAATGGTCAGGCCGCTTGTGCAGAAGAAGGATACACCCCTCAAGGTTACTGTGGGCAGAGCACTGATCCCCCCCCCCAGGAGATTGCGCTGCACTGGGCTGGACCTAAATCACTGTGAGAGGGCTCGCCGGCCTCCATGGTCCTTTAACAAGATGCGCGACACGCCACTCTTTTTACCGCCGGCCGTAAATTGAAAGATGATTTACTGGGGGGGGCTCGCTGGGGGGAGGGGGGAGGCACTTAGGACATTGTGCTAAGGGCAGGGCCCCGATCACCCGTCCCTGGGGCTGGGGAGGGGGGACTCAGATGGACGGCAGGGAGCCGCTGGCGAGACGACCGCCGCTTCTCCTGGGGGAGGCTCAGCGAACAGGGACAGCGTTTATGTATTTATTCCGTTATCTATTATTTATGATCTATTTATCTTTGTAAAAAGCGATGCAGTAAGAGAAGAAAAACATTCCTGTACCGAGGACTCCACTCCCGAAAACCATGTTTCTGCCAAGCGTTCCTCTTTACCCCTGTAGGGTCATTCTAGCAGTGCCAGCATTTGCCCCTGTAGGGTAATTTTAGTAGTGACAGTATTTGCCCTGTAGGGTAATTTTAGTAGTGACAGTATTTGCCCTGTAGGGTAATTCTAGTAGTGACAGTATTTGCCCTGTAGGGTAATTTTAGTAGTGACAGTATTTGCCCCTGTAGGGTAATTTTAGTAGTGACAGTATTTGCCCTGTAGGGTAATTCTAGCAGTGACAGTATTTGCCCCTGTAGGGTAATTTTAGCAGTGACAGTATTTGCCCCCGTAGGGGAATTTTAGTAGTGACAGTATTTGCCCCTGTAGGGTCATTCTAGCAGTGACAGTATTTGCCCCTGTAGTCACTTACAGTAGTGAATGCATACATTTATCAGTATATGGGGTCCCAATGGGAATCGAACCCACAACCTAAGCATTGCCAATGCCATGCTTTGCCTACTGAGCCACACAGAACCACCAATTAGGTGATAGTGTTTTTCAGCCATTATAGAAAAGTGCAAATGTCTTATTAGTGAAGCATCCAGAATCTAAGGTGTGGCCTGTGCCTGTTACTGTCTTACTATACTCTAGTATATATACTACCCCCCCTCCCCTCCAGTGAGATTCAAGAGCCCTGTCCAATGAGAACGCTTCTCTCATAAGAGCAGCGCTTCATTCACACTTTCACTGGCACACATTTCATGTGAGACGGCACCCAAACCATAAGACGGTGTCTGAACCCTGGCAATCGGAGTCAATCTCAAATTATGAACATTTTTCATTTGCAGGAAAACAAGGTGACCCTCACGCCCCGTTTCCCCGTACAGGTCGAGAGTTCTGGTCAAGCAGGCATCTGGGAGAACAAACGGGCGCAGCTGCTGAGATTAACGCGCCCTTATTATCTTAAGGGCAGAAAGGTCAAACACGTTCATTTTAAAAGCTACTTTGTAGGCCCGGTACCCTTTCTACTTCCCAATGTGTGACATCGACTGTTCAACGCGAAACAAAAGTCTCAAGCGGTCTCAACCGACAAAGAGTAATGATCCATGTTTGCGGTGCATTGTGGGTAAAAGGTGAGCGAACATTGATATATATATAAAAACTGGAAAATTAGGGTGTTCTAAAACTTTTGACCGGTAGTGTATATATATACACCAGTGGAGACGCTGCACTTCCACACAGATACGCATTTACCTGTGGCTCCTCTACCACAGGTAATATCTGAGCTCGTCCACAGCCTTGTTTCCTGCCGGACACAATGCTCTGTAGCACGGCAGACTAGTTCTGGGAGGCCACTGTTCGCCATTTAGCTTGACACTTTCTTTATTTTTTTTCTAAATCCGCAAAAAAACCTCTTCAATATCTGAGAAGCGCTAAAGACGTGGCAAGGTTGACAGGGAAACTGTGCTTGGATGAAGCTCGCTCCAGTCTGCTAGGGAGGTGGGAGGAGGGAGAAGGGGTGGTGGTGTGGGATCTCAATTTGTGTGGGCAGGGAAAGAATATCGACCCTAGATTGACTAGTGAGCAGACACGGGCCTGAGTCTTTATGAGCATCCAAATGCCCTCCCTCTAGGCAAGGGAACTGAGAGATGATTAATATTGCTGGATCCAATACCCAGAGATGAGCCCTTGAAAGAAATATAACGGTGGTCACTTCAGAAATCTCCTGCTGTTGGGGTTTGTGAAGTGCATTAAGTTCTTATGGAGCATAATGAAGCGGGGCTCCAGCGTTAAGCCAAACGGGGACCTCTGTCACAAAGCGTAGACGCTTTCATTTAAAACCCGCGGCCGTTTAATCGACCCTATCGATTATACCGTATGCAGCAATGTGTACTGTACAGTGCGATTGTATTTATGGCACCGTTTAATTCGCAGGAAAACTGGTTAATTTACGGAACGGATGTGGCAAGAATGTCTTACTCTTGCCAATAGCTGAGTCCACACTGCGGGGGAGTCTGGCAGCCACAAATCTTAATTATTATTCTTTTTTTTACAGTTTTTACAATCACTTTGGCACTAATTTCAGAACCTTGAGGTCATTTTTCAAAATGTCAAAACGGATAATCAAAATGCACCTTTTTCAAAACTCTGAACACTTTTTTCAATCACCAGAATACAGTACACATAAACCTAAAATAATTTGTTCGCTGAATCAAATCACTTCTTCATGATGACACAACGTAACATCAAAGTATTAGCATTTCAAAATGCAATAGACACATTACATATTTAATTTTCATTTAATTACAATGCATCTAACTGTCAATTAATCCAACTGCTCAAAATGATAAGTAACTGTAGCATTACTCCCAATGCAAAGTTTTATGGAAACTGATGAACACAATTCCATGTTTAGATCATGAATGTTTAGGATAAATAAATATATTGACACCAATTACTTTGGAACATGGAGCAATTTTCCTCCATTATCTTTGGATGTAATATTTAATCATCATCCTTTATCCGACACTGTTACTATGCTTCCATATCCCACTGTCCCATACAATGTTGTCACATTTAACAGTATGTATGAAGGCCCTTTTCTTGGCTTTTCCAATAATCACAACTCATTACTGATGATTGATTTCACATTGTGGTAAGAGTATAAAAGGGTTTGTATCCACCTGCAACAACATAGCGACAACATGGAGCAGAGAGATGATCCATGTCAGAATAGAGGTCAAGCAGTGAGAGGAGAAGGAGGAGGAGGAGGAGGAGGAGGTGGTGGTGGTCAGGGGAATGGCAGAGGACAAGTACCCCTTCAGAGAGGTGGCCATGGGCCTCGTCTTAGAGTAGGGCCTAGGCCTCATCAGAGAGGTGGCCATGGGCCTCGTCTTAGGGTAGGGCCTAGGCCTCATCAGAGAGGTGGCCATGGGCCTCGTTTGAGAGGTGGGGGGGACGTGGTAGAGGACAAGGCCAAGACAGCGACAGCAAAGTGGGTAAATGGATGGTGTAGTGTGTGTGTGTGTGTAGGTGGGTAAATGGATGGTGTAGTGTGTGTGTGTGTGTAGGTGTGTGTAGGTGGGTAAATGGATGGTGTAGTGTGTGTGTGTGTGTAGGTGGGTAAATGGATGGTGTAGTGTGTGTGTGTGTGTGTAGGTGGGTAAATGGTTGGTGTAGTGTGTGTGTTTGTGTAGGTGGGTAAATGGTTGGTGTAGTGTGTGTGTTTGTGTAGGTGTAAGTGGTTGGTGGTGTGGTGTTGTGTAGGTGTGTTTGTTTGGTGTAGGTGGGTAAGTGGTTGGTGTGGTGTGTGTGTGTTTGTGTAGGTGGGTAAGTGGTTGGTGTAGTGTGTGTGTTTGTGTAGGTGGGTAAGTGGTTGGTGTAGTGTGTGTGTTTGTGTAGGTGGGTAAGTGGTTGGTGTAGTGTGTGTGTGTTTGTGTAGGTGGGTAAGTGGTTGGTGTAGTGTGTGTGTTTGTGTAGGTGGGTAAGTGGTTGGTGTAGTGTGTGTGTTTGTGTAGGTGGGTAAGTGGTTGGTGTAGTGTGTGTGTTTGTGTAGGTGGGTAAGTGGTTGGTGTAGTGTGTGTGTGTTTGTGTAGGTGGGTAAGTGGTTGGTGTAGTGTGTGTGTTTGTGTAGGTGGGTAAGTGGTTGGTGTAGTGTGTGTGTTTGTGTAGGTGGGTAAGTGGTTGGTGTAGTGTGTGTGTGTTTGTGTAGGTGGGTAAGTGGTTGGTGTAGTGTGTGTGTTTGTGTAGGTGGGTAAGTGGTTGGTGTAGTGTGTGTGTGTTTGTGTAGGTGGGTAAGTGGTTGGTGTAGTGTGTGTGTTTGTGTAGGTGGGTAAGTGGTTGGTGTAGTGTGTGTGTGTTTGTGTAGGTGGGTAAGTGGTTGGTGTAGTGTGTGTGTTTGTGTAGGTGGGTAAGTGGTTGGTGTAGTGTGTGTGTGTTTGTGTAGGTGGGTAAGTGGTTGGTGTAGTGTGTGTGTGTTTGTGTAGGTGGGTAAGTGGTTGGTGTAGTGTGTGTGTGTTTGTGTAGGTGGGTAAGTGGTTGGTGTAGGTACACGACGCAGACCCCCTGGGGCTCTCACAGGTGTGGGTGGAGCGCCGGTTGCCTGGGAACCCATCGGTCTGCATCCTGTTTGTGCACAGACTCTGGGCATGAAGTCTGATATGAATGTCAATTACTGTATTATGATTTTTTTTATTTTTTTTATTTTTATTTTACCTCAAAAGACACTGAGTTCTTACTTTCATTCAGCAACCCCTTCCTTGTACCTGTGTGTGTGCTTTTTTGGGTGTGAGCGTGTGAGTGAGTGTGTGTGTGTATGTGTGTATCTAGGTGTGCACAAGCTTGAATGTGGGTTCGTTTTCTGTGGAGCATTGTAAAGATCCCAGTTTTGGGAATGTTTAATAGACATGTATTAATGGAACCGTTATTTTGTATTATTAGTTTGACTGATTTATTTTATGAAAATGGTCCTCATTGAAATGTGACTCTTTAACTTGCATAAAGCTGAAAGCAACGTGGCAAGTCTTTAGACCTGCAAGACAGACTCACAATATATAAGACACAGACATAGAAAATCATATTTCAGCTGAATGTTTTGGAAAAACAGAAACACAAAATCAATCTCTCACTCCTCCTGTACCTCCACTTACTTCTGTAAATGTCAAGAGATGCAAGTGGCATTTACAGAAGTTTTGAGATGGATTCTTCTCCCTTTTAGACTCTTAAAATAATCATTAGGAAATTTGGCTTTTATTCCAGTCATCGTAATTACTGAGACCAACTGTGCAGTCAATCACATTCGCATCACATGTCTATGTCGACATATTTGATCAAGTGCAATTCTCACAATTGTTACAGTTTTCACGTAAAACACACGGCGTAATATGTCCCAATCCGTTTGAAATGTGATAAAAGCACCTCTTCTGCTGTCTCATGGTCAGATCCACAGGAGGACAGAAATAGCTTAAGCTTGTTAAGTATAGACCGTGAACATGGTAATGTCTATATTGTAGCCTAAATGAACATTTCCATTTTCTTTCATAGGGTAAGAGTCATTTCAGGCAATTGGCATTTCACATAATCAGCGTGTCGACTTTCCCCCGCAGTGAAATATTTACTCAGTCATAATGCTTATTCAGAGACAATTCTGAGACTGCCAGTGTGTGTGTGTGTGTGTGTGTGTGTGTGTACACACCATATACAACAGGATGATCGGACTGGAAAACTCCGATATCTGTCAAAGTTGGTGTCTTTTTGTCTTGCTATAGCACATGAAACCCCAGCAGTAGCAAACAAAATCATCCTCACTTCACATGCACGTATTGGTAACACTGTGCACAGGATTTAGTGAGCGACAATTTGTGTGTGTGTCTGTGTCTGTGTTTGGGTGTGTGTGTGTGCGTGTGTGTGTGTGTGAGAGAGAGAGGGAGAGAGAGTGTGTATATGTGAGTGTGTGTGAGTGTGTGTGTGTGTGTGTGTGTGTGTGTGTGTGTTTGCGTTTGTGTGCATGTGTGTCTGTGTAAGTAAGAGAGAGACAGAGTGTGTGTGTGTGTCTGTGTGCATGCGTGTGTATGTCGGGGTGAGTATGTACAGTATGTGTGTGTGCCTGTGTGTGTGTGTGTATGTGTATGTGTGTGCATGTGTGTGTATGTTGGGGTGTGTGTGTGTGTGTGTGTGTGTGTGTGTATGTCGGGGTGTATGTGTGTGTGCCTGTGTGTATGTGTATGGGTGTATGTGTATATGTGTGTGTGTGAAAGAGAGATAGTGTGTGGATATGTGTGGAGCGTGCACATAGCAGAATGTCTGTGCTGTTTATTACGGTTGTCTCCGATGACTTGTCATCTCTAAAAGAGAGTGCTTGGGTGCTGCAGTTTTTCCCGCAGTCAGTGTTTTATGACATCACTAGCAAGACCAGATCGCCTTATTGGTCCCTGTTGGACTGGCATAGACCAGATCGCCTTATTGGTCCCTGTTGGACTGGCACAGAAATCCACACTTTCCCCTGGCTTGGGCTGTTACTATCATCTAATTAATGACAAGCACAGTCAGGTTATGTTTGCAAAGCTTATGTAAGACAGATTCTGCTCCTCGCAAGGTGACAAAATGCAAAAACAACAACAACAACAACAACAACAACAAAAAAGAATATTATTTAAAGATAATATAATATATAATATGTCTTTTAGCAGACACTTTTATCCTAAGCGTTGTTAGCGCCATGCTCTACCTAGTGAGCCACACAGAACCCTAAAGAGAGGGAATGTTGCTTTTTAAATACTTGCAAAAGTCCTGCAAAAATTCCATAAACAGTCATGTATTAATTGAACCGTTATTTTGTATTATTAGTTTGACTGATTTATTTTATGAAAATGGTCCTTGTTGAAATGTGACTCTTTAACTTGCATAAAGCTAACAGCAACGGGCTAACGTCCCGTCTGTCTGTACCATGTACAGTCTTTAGACCTGCAGAAACACACAACAAGAAGACAGACTCAAAATATATAGGACACAGACATAGAAAATCATATTTCAGCTGAATATTTTGAAAAACAGAAACCCAAAATCGGCGGGACGGTGGTGCAGTGGATAGCGCTGTCGCCTCACAGCAAGAAGGTTCGAATCCAGGCCAGGGGCCTTTCTGTGTGGAGTTTGCATGTTCTCCCCATGTCCGCGTGGGTTTCCTCCAGGTACTCCGGTTTCTTCCCACAGTCCAAAGACATGCACGTTAGGCTAATTGGAGAGTCTAAATTGCCCGTAGGTATGAGTGTGTGAGTGAATGGTGTATGTAGTGCCCTGCGATGGATTGGCGACCTGTCCAGGGTGTATTCCTGCCTCTCGCCCCAATGCATGCTGGGATAGGCTCCAGCCCCCCCGCGACCCTGACTAGGAATAAGCGGCTGAAGATGAGATGAGATGAGATGAGATGAAACCCAAAATCAATCTCTCACTCCTCCTGTACCTCCACTTACTTCTGTAAGTGCCAAGAAATGCAAGTGGCATTTACAGAAGTTTTAAGATGGATTCTTCTCCCTTTTAGACTCTTAAAATAATCATTATAAATGTGGCTTTTAATCCTTTAATGACAAACACAGACAGGTTGTGTTTGCAAAGCTTATATAAGACAGATTCGGCTCCTCGCAAGGTGACAAAATGCAAAATAAAAAAACAATAAAATAATATAATATACAGGTATGTAATTTAGCAGACACTTTTATCCAAAGCGACTTACAGTAGTGGATACATACATTATTCAGTATATGTGGTCCCAATGGGAATTGAACACACAACCTAAGCATTGTTAGCGCCACGCTCTACCTACTGAGTCACACAGAACCCTAAATAAAGGGAATATTGCCGTTTAAATACTTTTAAGTCCTGCAAAAATTCCATAAACAGTCAAAAATATTTTTTTCTGTAGTGAGAAATGTATGCTGGACATGGATTGGTGCTGTGTTACACTCAGTTTTGCAAAGTGAAATGTTTTCTGGCGACCCTTCCAAAAAGCCTGTTGGCATGAGCGTGGTGTCTGTCCCCAAGATGCAACCAAGTTTTGTAAATCTCCAACTGTGGCCCCCGTATTTCTCTTTGCTTCCCAAACCATCTGCCTCACTGTGCGTGGGGGGAAAGACGCACTTGCGTCCTCTCCCAGGCAAGTTTACCACTGTTCCAGTGGTTCTAAACATCTTAATTACTGAACCAGTCATGCAAAGTGATATCTTTAGTTTAGTAATCATTTGTTTCTAACCATCTCCTGACTTGTGAAGAGATGACAACCCTTTGTTTTGTTTTCTTGTAGAGAGTTCATTCATTTGACATGTATGTGACCTCAGTTTTACACCCCAGTGAAGCCAAAAGCCATGGGAGCAAAACAGTAGCACGTTAATGGGGATTTGTTTTTGTTTGATTTCACTTTAAATAATGATTAAATAAACATTACTTGTTGAGCAAAATATTTTTCTCTGAGCAATTGTATTAGTATAAAATAAAAAAATGTATACACCTCCTTTGCACATGTTTAACAAGGGTGTAAATAACTGAGGGTACTGTATATTATATATTATATATAGCCTACACACTTTATATACATACGATGCTGTTCTGTAAATGTGTACTGTGTTCATGAGGCTAGAGTTTGAGTTTGAATTCATTGGTCAGACTTTGAAGCCATTATTGGTGTAAGGAACAAATGAATGTGATTTGTGAATGATAGAAGGCGTTGGTGTTTGTGAAAGAAGTAACAGACCAGTCTTGGATCTCCACAGCTACATGCGGCAGGGATGTGTTTTAATCTTCCCAACAAAAAACGGATTTTAGGAAGAGCCGAAATGGAAAATGGTGAAGTAACTTCAAAAACGAGCAAAAACCCCAAAAGGCAGGCGACAGGCTAAACAGACAGCGGAAAGTGACATGCTTAGCGAAGAGCGTCGGGCCCCTTGGGCCCAATAACTCCGCCCCACAAACGTAAGGCTTCGAGTAACGACACATTCAAAAAACCTGTCACATTTTATTTCTCCGCGCGGCGGAAGACGGTCATTACCAGGGCCCAAAAATGACGACCGCTCGGAGTGGCCTGTGTCCGTTTTAGAGAGTAAGAAGTAAAAAAAGGTGTTCAAGGCTGGGCGAGAGACATAAAGGGAGAGAAAGAGACAGAGAGAGAGAGAGAGAGAGAGAGAGAGAGAGAGAGAGAGAGAGAGAGAGAGAGAGAGAGAGAGAGAGAGAGAGAGAGAGAGCAATAAAGGAGAGAGACATAGTGAAAGAGAGAGCGAGGGAGTGAGAGAGAGAGAGAGAGTCTCTCTGGAGGGGAAGCCTGTATTTCCCCCTCTATGATGAGATCACACAGCGTGCCGCTCATCACAGCGAGCGGGATGCAGCCTTGAGTTTAAGTTATGTCTGCCCCGCCCCCGCTAAAGGTGGAGGAGAGGGCCCGCTCCACCTCCATATAAAACATTTGTATATTTGATCCGGGAGAATATACGGCTCCGCTCACGCCGATGTTTTATTTATCCCCGCCCACCCACCCCACCCCACCCCCTTTGACATCAGAAGGTTGTGAAATAGATCACGTCTTGGCTGCCGTCCGACGG
>JAINUG010000214.1:462500-515000 GCA_029706075.1 Aldrovandia affinis
AAAACGCAAATTAAATAATGTCTCCAATCTACCATTAAATCTAAGAACTCCATCTCCCAGAATGCCATGGCGGAGGGGGGTTGGGGGGCCCAAAATGGAGGCGTGCAGAGTGTGTGGTACTTACCAACCGTCCCAGACAGTTTCGGATAATCAGAGTGCACGTCTCTGTCCTTCATGGATGTCCAAACATTAATCTCCACTTCTTATTTCCTATTTGATCTGAAAGTCCAGCACCTGAAAAGGAAACACAGCCAAGTTTTACGGCCAAACAGGAATCCCATTGCACACGCTCATCGGATCACACAGTGAAAGATTTCAGGGCCATGACGGTTTTGTTTTTCTTTGTTTGTGTAAAACCTGGATTCAGATGGGCAGGCCAAATCTAATCTATGGCCTGGATTCACGATCAACATTTGTCCTTAATCTTTGACTCACAATGAAAATGCAAGCATTCAAGTTCAGCAGCCATTTGACAAAAATGAACCCGTGTTCAAACTGTGTGTTTAAAGAAAAAGATAAAAGGGGAAAAAAACATTTGTGTTACTCATGAGTCAAAGGTAAGGACAAAAGCTGCTTGAATCCAGACCGTAGGTTAGATCTGGCCTGCCCACCTGTCCTTGACGGCATTCGAATAAATTAACGAGTATTATGAAAGTTCTAATCCTGTTATAAAACAAGGAATCAACTCCCTTTACCGTACACTACGCCCAGATTTAAAAATAAATAGTTTATCATGTCATTTCAGGTCCTGCAGTCTGATATTTAAAGATTATTTATTCATAAAAATACTTTCTCTGCACATAATAGGTCATGCCAGCACTTGCATTTACGTGTAATTACAGTACACATTTAAATACCATTTGTGTTAATATGAATGTCAACATATTGCTGACAGATTTCATTAATGCTAATTTAAATAACATTTATGGGAGTGTTGAATTTACTGTCAACATAATGCATAAAGGTTACTGTTTTCAGCTTGTATCTCAAAGCACTTAGAGAGGTATTTCCACCTGTTTTGCACTGCTCTTAAATATAGCCGTATAACTTTGTGCTAATGCACTGCAGAGACATGGCTGAAGGCTGGATTTGAAGGGAACATGTGTATCATCAGGATTCATCTTTAAACCTATGAAATATTTAACCAAACATTCATATAATATACCAAAAAAAAATTCCATCGCTTTTTACTGTACTTATAGAATTTGTTTATTTAGACAAATTCACATCAGCCAGGGGATAAATGAGTGCACACAGTTCATCCCCCAACATGCATCCCACCTGTACATACACACTAAAAACATTCACAATTCTACAGGCGCTTTTCCAACAACGCTCTGATTGGCCTCTATTCTCCTCACTCGAAGAGAAGACTGTGGCCTTTTCACTCCCCCAGTCACAAGAAGGCATCTGAGGTGTTATTGACACCAGAGGGCCAATTGAAACCCTTACCCAATCCTCAGGAAATGATTTGTCCTCACAGATATCCGTCAAACAGAGTTTCTGAAACAGGCCGTGTGTGCAACCACACTTCTCACCCACTTTCTTTGAAGGGGAAAAGGTTAACCAGACATACGTGTGAGACACATTGTGAGCGCTTGTGTTGTTTCTGTGGCTTACTTGACAAATTATGCCCTTAGACATTTTTGCATCAAGTGGTTGTTCATCTACTCGAGCCGGATGCACTTTTTATACGTCGCTTTGGATAAAAGTGTCTGCTAAATGACTGTATTGTATTGTATTGTATTGTATTTGATTGTGTTTTTTTTATGTGAGAGAGTGGCGGGATTTGTTCGACAACCTTGCACCTGAACTAATCTCTGCCCAGAGCACAAAACACACACACTTCCAGCCGTACTGATGCATAGCAACAACATTGGTACTTTGACATCCTTCACTCTGCCCTTCAACGTGCTCTTCAATAGATCGGCTCTTCTGGTTTCTCGATTCCCTCTGGAGAAAATAATCTAACGTTACATGCACCAATTTGTGACGGCGCAGCAGCAATAATCTACTACGACGTGCAACAGTTTTCACTGATTCCATTGGTTAATGGTGTTTTTACATTCCTGGGCTTAAGCAATGCTAAATGCATGCTCCAAGCTCATAATGTCAAACGTGTTGCTCCGATTCACGGAATGCACTGGGAGGAAGGAGTCTTTTGTTGTCATTTTAAATGTCATTACTTGTCAGAGGGAGCTTGACAGTGATGGCAACAGTAACCAAGGGGGACGAAGCCTTATATAAAAAAAAGGTCAAGCGATCATTGAGAGTCTATGGTCAGATATAGAATTCTCTGGAGCAAGTGCTGCAAAACGTCTCCTGTTGTGGCGGGAGGGTGAGACCATGTGCCCTCTGACCTACTGTATAAATGTCATCTTGTAAAACACTGTGTTTAACTCCAGCGTACACACATACACACACACACACACACACACACTGTAATCCCAGCTCCTGCCAAAGGACCAAGGGGTTGAACCACTTAATTGAGATCGTTTGGCCTAACTGTCAGTCTAGATAGCTGTGTGCTTTTTTTCCTCCATCCCTCTGGCAATTTGTTGGCCAATAGGCCTGTGCCATACAGGCAACTGCCAAAACAAAGGAAACGGCAAGATAAAGGGCCGGATATTACTGGGCCGCGGATAGCGTAGCGGTCCAACGCACTCGCATTGACTGGTGCTTTGGAAGTGTGAGCTGGCTATTGCGGTCACGGTTCGAAAACCCGACTGTACCAGACCGGTCCTGGGAGCCCCAATTGGGGGTGGCATTTGGCTGTCCACCCCAGGGGAGGGTGAGCCGGCACGAACTCGCCGATTAGCGCAAAGGGCGTCTACAGAAGGGGGGGGCGAGTTCCATCTCGGAGGAGGCGGATCATCGCCGGCCTCGGGGAATTAGCTTGACCCAGAGGACGGGCGGCAAGTTCGTGGGGGAAGGCGAATCAAAATAAATAGAGGGTATAACTGTCCACTAAATTGTGAGAAAAACAGGAATAAATCTGAAACAAAAATGTCAAGATGGTGTTTTGTTGATGGTGGTGGAAAACAGAAATCTCCCATATATGTTCAACTGGGTCTGAGACAGCCATGGCATGTGGTTTTCAATCATTTCTATGCTCATGAAGCCATTCAGTGGCCACTCATGCCCTGATAAAATTTTGATACATTTTCAGTTTTGAGTTCTGGTGGTGATATAGCGAGAGAATATATGTTGTGCTTGGAGGGACAGTGCCTTGGTAAGAATGGTCTCCATTGTCTAAAAGACTTTGTTTGGCAGTTCTTTTGTTAGTTAATTTTGGCTGTTTCCTGAATCCATATATGGGCAAGCATTTTGTTCCTCTTTTTTTGTTTGTTGGTTTATTTGTCAGGGACATAGCAAATATCATTGTTACAATGTTCCGGAAAAACAAGCATCAGATGCATTGCATTAAGCGTTTATAGCCAAAAGCCCATTTCCAAACACCTGTCCGCAATAAACTACAGAACAATAAAAATATAAGCAAACAGACAAAACAGAATACATGCGCAGACACATTAGGAAAAAACAACAAAAACACGTCCACTTTATACAGCAAAATGGCAATTAATAAAACAAATCAAAACTCAAGCAGGCGTGAATTACATTATGAGTTTGTAGAAAGTTTATAAAAAGCACAGAAGTTCTTAACATTATTTCGTCTGAACGCTCTGCTGCATGTGTTAATGGAGCCTGTCCTCCTGCAACTCATCATTCAAAACATCTCTCGCTCCTGAGTGTGCCTCTAACTCAGCAGGCTTCTTCCTTTGGAAGAGCTTCTTGGCACTTCTCAAGTCTCTGCAAAGCAGTGGAGATGCAGACAAACTGCCAACATAAAGGAAACACCAACATAAAGGGTCTTAATAGGATGTTGGGCTGCCACGAGCCGCCAGAACAGCTTCAATGCGCTTTTTCATAGATTCTACAAGTGTCTGGAACTCTGTTAGACGGACGCAACACCATTCTTCCACAAGAAATTCCATCATTTGGTGTTTTGTTGATGGTGGTGGAAAACGCTGTCTCAGGCGCCGCTCCAGAATCTCCCATAAGTGTTCAATTGGGTTGATATCTGGTGACGGAGACGGCGATGGCATATGGTATACATCGTTTTCGTGCTCATCAAACCATTCAGTGAGCTCTCATGCTCTGTGGATGGGGGGCATTGTCATCCTGGAAGAGACCACTCCCATCAGGACAGAAATGCTTCACCATAGGAAAAAGGTGATCACTCAGAATGGCTTTGCATTTATTGATGTTTAAGGGGTTGAGTGGACCTAAACCATGCCAGAAAAAATGCACCCCACACCGTAACAGAGCCGGCAGAACCCTTCATTTACTCAAGTGTTTCCTTTATTTTGGCAGTTACCTGTAAGGCAGCTGTTGGAAATGGCTATTGCTCTTTTTTTTTTGCTTTTAGGAGGCATAAACAGGAAATGTGCGACCGGGTTATCTTTGAATGTTGCAGACATGGTCGAGAATGAACTAGCCACAGAAAGCATTCTGAACATAATACAGACATGCCCTGAAAAGAGTTGAAAAACAGAAGCTTATGAGTGACTGCTGGTAAGGACGGCAAACTTGATCCCCTTAAGCAACACAAAGCGAGCACACAAACATTATGAGATATTATAAGATATTAACCAGTATTGTTAGACAGACGGCACGCTAAAATGAAGCGCATCATCGGCATGCAAACAATTAATATACAATATGAAACATATCGGAGATATAGTATATTGCAACCTATGAGAAGATAATCACATCAAGTGCCAATGCAGTTATGTATGTACTGCCAACATACGCAGGATACATGCGACGTGTATATGTTTACAAATAGGGTTAGAATGTCTAATACAATTGCTCCTGTGCTGGGATGCAAATAGCAGGGAATCTGTGGAACTTAAGGATACATTTGCTACAAACAAATGACATCAGAGTTAAGGGCTGCAAAGTATACTTCCACACTCCAAGCGGACAATGGCGCTGCAGAATTAGATGCTAATAGAAGAACATTACATTTACATTTGACATTTTTTAGCCATTTAGCAGACGCTCTTATCCAGAGCGACTTACACAGTTTACATTTTATTTGAAATACAATCCATTTATACAGCTGGATATTTACTGAAGCAATTCAGGTTAAAGTACCTTTAGCTCAAGGGTACAACGGCAGTGCCCCACCTGAGATCGAACCTGCAACCTTTGCGTTACAAGCCCAGCTCCCTAACCATTATGCTAACATTGCCACCGAGAACATACCTAGGTGTATCCAAAACCACACTGCATTATTTTTGGGCTTTGTTTTACGCCAGTAAATGATTGACGAATTGATCGATTGATTGATTGATGAGAAGATGTGTGGAACATCCCCGCACACTGGTAATCGGTGCGTGGTTCTCTTCTCTTTTTTCCTGTTTCCTGCCCGCTCTTATGATATCTTTAGCATTTTGATCTACCTCTTTGTAATATGTTCTCTCTCGAAAAATTGAAATTATGTAAAACTCCAATAATTCAATCACATAAATCTGACCTTGAAAGCCCCTGAAAGGCAGTCTTAAAGTTCCGTTTTATGATTTTTTAATCTTTACTGTAATATTATTATTATTACTACTGCTACTGCTACTGCTATTACTACTAATTCTATAACTACTATTACTACTATGACTGCTGCTACTACTACTACTGCTACTGCTACTGCTACTAGACTACCGGTCAAAAGTTTTAGAACACCCCCATTTTCCAGTTTTTACTGAAATTCAAGTAGTTCAAGTCCAGTGAATAACCTGTCCAGTAAACTGCCAGAGGTAAAAAAAAAAGTTTAGGTTAGCAAAAATAATGTCGATTTCAGAATTATAAAAAAAGTCCCTTTTCAGGGAACAAGTAATGGGTTAACAGTCACTCTGTGCAAGTTGCCGACTCTGGATCCAACAAAAGAGCCCCAGACCATCATGCTTCCTCCTCCATGTTTTACAGTTGGTGTCACACACTGAGGAACCATCCTTTTGCCTACTCAACGGCATACAAAAACCAGAAACTGAGACTTCCTTACTTCGACCAGTGTTAAGCTGTGAAGCTGTTGTCCTGTGAGCCGCCTATCACAAAAGCTGTTGACTCTCAGAAACTTGTCTTCTGATTGTGTTGTGGCTTTGGGTCTGCCAGACACCGTTTGATGGTGTAGGAAACTACTCACTGCCAAAAAAATGCCATTATTTTTCAGCTTTTGGTAACCTAAACTTTTATTTTTTTACCTCTTTCAGTTTACTGCTTACCTTTGTACCATTTCAGGTTATTCACTGGACTTGAACTGCTAAAATTTCATTAAAAACTGGAAAATGGGGGTGTTCTAAAACTTTTGACCAGTAGTGTACTACTGCTACCACTACTACTACTACTACTACTACTACTACTACTACTACTACTACTACTACTGCTACTGCCACCACTACTACTGCTATAACTAATATTATAACTACTATTACTACAACTATATCTACTGCTGCTGCTACCTGTGTATCATATTTTGTATATAGTCCCTGAGAGAATATGAAGCCCCATTCCATGCTGTAATTGGAAAATGCAGAAGAGGCATACACTGATACAAACAAAAGGAAAAACGTTAAAAAAATAAACAAAAACAAACTATAAGTCTTGTAAAACTATACAAATTCCCATTGTATAAAATCAAAGCACTTAATGAAGTCTTTGGCTCCTAAACAATTAATGCCGGGCTATATACTCTATTAAAAATGCAATAAAAGTCTGGTGTGGCTAAAATGTGAAAATAACAGTTATCCTTCTGAACATTAAAATGTCTGGCTCCATTTGAGACTCATTTATAGACTTTTAGCCATTAAGAGCGCATTAATACTGCAAGTAGAGTTGAAGGGCATTGTAGAAAGTACCCTCTAAATATTAAATATGGTCGTCACCGAAAATATGCGGTCAGCAGCCTGAAGAATTAGCCCTATGTAAATTTCATCCTGTACTGCTTAATGACGAAGCACATATCAAACCCAAAGACGCACACACACACACACACACTCACTCACTCACACAAACACACACACATTCACTCAATGACACACTCACACACACACACACACATATATATACACACATTCACACACTCACTCACTCACACACTCACTCACTCACACACACACACACACACACACACACACACACACACACACTCACTCACTCACTCTCTCTCTCTCACACACACACACACACACACACACACACACACACACACACACACACACACACACACACTCACACTCTTTCTCTCACACAAGCACACACACACACACACACTGACTTACTCACACACACACACACACACACACACACACACACACACACACACACACACACACACATATATATATACACACAATCACACACTCACTCACTAACTCACTTACGTAATCACACACACATACATATACATACACACACACACAGAAAATTAAAAAATGCTGAACTCAATTAAACTTATTTAAATGATCTTGAAAGCTGAAAGCCAATGGCGACGGTTACATCATCTGAACATTTTCACGTGAAGGGTTTCAGGTGTGGCTTTAGATGCACCTGTGTATAATAAAATTCTATTTTCTGCCCCCTGGGCAAGCTAGTTTTAGACTGAGACCCTGCTCAAAGTCAAGGGAGACGACAGGCTATTGAACGGGACAGAAACCTTGATAATGCTGGTTCTCCCTTCTGCTTTGATTTAAAAAATGTGTTTCTTTTTTAGCGAGAACGCACGATCGCGATCGTTTCCCTTTCCCTTTCAGCGGGTGGTTTTGTTTGTTTGGTAAACGGGCTGCGTGAGTGCCCGTCCCATCGTTCAGCCCCGCTCATTATTCCCCTCGCTTTGGCCCGCGTTAATTCCTCCTTCGCCAGCAATCACATCAATCACTCTCCGTTATGACTTTCTAATTATTGGCGGCGATATTGGTGCCCGGCCAGCCGGTCGTCGGGAGACGGGGGGAAATTGACTCCTTGTAAACCTGTTCCATCTCATCATCCGTGCGACCGCCTTAGGAACACATGACCTTGAGGTGTGACCTTCGTGTTTTGTTTGTCATTCTGGCGGTACGAAAACAACGCGCGCGATTTGCGGACGACTGGAATTAGAAGAGAACAATAAAACCGAACGTCAGTTTAAAGACGTAAGAAGGCAGACTTGATAAAAATATAGAAGTGTGTCGCGCACTAATGGAATTAGCAACGGGAAGTGGTTTAGAAACGAGTGGGTTTGAGTGGCTCCGTAATGAACGCCAATCTGAGGGGAACTTACTTTGCCCAGACTTGTACTTTGACTTGTTTCCCCGAGTCCCGCTTGCCGAGAGATTGATTGTCCTTCTACACCAGACAATTAGAACAATCCAACTTCCTTAAGTGAACGATTACCTCCAGGGAGCTGGCTCGGATTTTAAGCAAGGGAGAAAGGAACTCGATTGAGCAAAAAGCCGATATGTAGAACGCGAAAAGGGAAGTCCGCTCTCAAAAGGTACAGTTTGTGGTGCCGTTTCAGATGCGATTCCTCTTGTATTAAATATCTTTATGTCTTTATTGATCTTAACTTGGCATGAACGGGGAGTTTCAACCATATGTTTAGTTGATCCTGTGTCCTTGAATAATTGGTTGGAATGTGAGGTGTGTACCATTCTTTAATGCATATTGTTCTATCGGTCGTTCGGCGACGCTATTAACTCTATCCACATAAAGCGTTCATAATGTATTCATGAGCATTAAAACAATTGTACACTGCAATTACATAGGGCATTATGAAGCTTTATGTCGTGTTTTACTTCATACATAACATGTAATGATGCTGTTATGCTATGATCAGCAGAGCCTGTTTATGAATGCATACTGACCTCTTCTGGACATCATCTGTTTGACCTGCTGCCCTCTGGTAGACGCTTCAGGTCCATCAAATCACGGACAAACAGACTTAAGAACATCTTCTACCCCAGGGCCATACGAGAACTGAACACTTAAAAACTCTGATACGGACTGATGACTATCAGTACTGCAACACCTACGCTTACAGTACACTTACAGAACACTACATATATGTTTACATTACTACTGCACTTTTGTTTGTATGTTTATACTCCCACTGTACTACACTTCTGCCATAGTGAGCCTCTGCAATTCGGAAATGTGCAATATCTGGAAGTGCAATATCTCATATCTCGTCAAAATAATGTAACTTTTAACTTTTTAACAGTAAATATTCACATTTCATTTTATTTATTTATTTAATGTTAATTTTATATTTAGAATCTTAATTTGTTTCTGCTGTTCTGTTGTGTTTTGCCTTTGTTATGTAAATGTACCGTCAGGATTGTCACTCAATTTCATTGTACTCTGTGCAATGACAATAAAATAAATCTAATCTAATCTAATCTTCATGATGGATTCATAAATGATTATGATTGTGTTATGTGTGCACCATTTTTAGGTCTGTGATTCTGGGGTCAGACCTATCCCAGGCTGTGACATAATGCACACACACGATTGTAAAGAATGCCTTTGCAGCAACAGACCAAAATTGGGATGTTTTTCAAGATCCCCCATTTCATTATAAACCAGGTCAGTAAAATCAAGGATCATGAAAATCATGAATTGACCTGCTGCTACAACCGAAACCGGTACAGACTGCAGGCATTTTCGGCGTGAGAAAATCTGAGGAGACTTCTTGCTTGCCCTCCAGCCGACAGTTTGAAACCTTGAAACGTGGTATTGTGAGGATTTATTGAAAACAAGCAATTACTTCATCACAATATTGGCTTAGCAACAAATATAGCAGTACATTCTTTCAAGAAAAAAAAAAAAAAAAGAAGAAAAAATCTTTCTGCTGCGAGGTGCTTTTGGTTTTAATAAATAAAAACGACCTCATCAATATGCTACACTGGCTAAATAACTTAAATAGTGTCAATTATTTAGCCCGCGAGCAAAAGCTAATAAAGCATGCCATTTTTTCTTGCTGACTATAAACTAAGCTGAGGTAATTTCAGGTCGACGTTTATCTTTTCACATCTATCCCACTACGGACTCTATAAAAGATTTGACACGTATTTGAGGATGGAAATTACAGTGATGCAGTATTTATATATTTCTTTTTCAATTTAGTACAGTTTTAATGTGAAAGCCCTGTTTTTGTTCCACCCGGCTGGTCTGACTCTCGACGTAGGGCGTCGTTGCTTCGGGTTTCTGCAGAGTGCACGAGACAGACCGGTCTGCATTGCAGGGTTCAAGTCGAGGCCCTCTCTAGATTACTCACTGATGTTTGGGAAACATATCTCATAAATAAGATTAATTGATTTTGCCTGCGCGGGATGTGGCTATTCTTAATTTCGGATACGGCTGCAGATTGGAATATTAAAATCAATTCCTCAAACGGGCAGTGAGTGATTATTTGAGGTGCATCCAGGGTGTGTTGCTTAATCAGTTTCTTAATGCCACTGGGTCACATGGAGGTAAACAGTTTTTGGATTTGAAATGTTGCACGATCGTGATTCACGTTTACACTTAGCATGCACTCTTAACCAGAGCGACTTGCGTAGCTTACCTAATATACCCTCCTGGATATTTTTACTGAAGCGATTCAGGTTAAGTGTTCAGGTTTCTCGAGGCTACCACAGCTGTGTCCCCGCCTGGGAATTGAACCCGCAACCCCTGAGTTGCAAGCCCAGTTCCCTAACCACTACACCACTCTGACTCCCTGATTTAGTCTAGTTCTCCTTCCTGTTCCACCAGTTCTCCGTCAGCACACCTGTTGGTTTCTCTTTTCTGCCCGTTGCCTCCTAATGTGTCTTATTTAACCGTCGCGTTATCCTCGGTCAAACAGGACCAGAGCACTGAGTTTAACAGCAGTGAGCATTTGTTTTCAGCATGACATTTGACATCGTCTCCTGGAGTGACCCTACCATTACAAATAGTGTCATTTTTATCAAAGCTGTACACCATCAGGGTACAAAGACTGTCACATCTATTACAGCAACAAAAAAAAACTATTAGTTATGTGTGTTTTGTAGTAAAAACGAATGGTGTACACTGAATAAATACAGTCTCTCTGCACTGTGAAGTAGGAAAGAACACTGTTATTCACCAAGTTGTTGATGAGTGACAGGTTGTTTCTTCATGCAAAATAGATTTGGGGTTTAAAATTCAACTAAGAGGCTTTATCATAGGGGTGTGGCGATTTTTGACCCTGTGGACATGGGGAGCATACAGAATATGAAGATCACAGAAGGGTTAATGACTATGGGATTTCTGTATGCAAAAATCTCACGACTGGGGCTGGGTGGTAGAGGAGATTTACAGTGCTGTGCCATTCGCTGTCACCAAGGAGACTACCACACCCCAAGGTCACTTGCACTTTCCGAAGAATTTCGCGAAACTATTTTTTATTTATTTGGGGGTTCACACCAGGGAAGGCCAGTCGTACCTGAATTCATTTGCACAAGGCCTGTGTGATAGACATGGTTTTAATTGGTTACCACTCTAGTGGGGTGATTACATCTGAAGTCATACAGGTGACCGCCAAAATAAAGGAAATGTTTTAAGGGTGAAGGGTTCTGGCGGCTCTGTTATGGAGTGGGGTGCATTTCCCTGCCATGGTTTAGGGTCCACTCAATCCCTTAGGGGGCAAGGTAAACGCCAATAAATACAAAGCCATTCTGAGTGATCACCTTCATCCTATGGTGAAGCATTTCTATCCTGATGGGAGTGGTCTCTTCCAGGATGACAATGCCCCATCCACAGGGCTCGAGTGGTCACTGAATGGTTTTATGAACATGAAAACGATGTAAACCATATGCCATGACCGTCTCAGTCACCAGATCTCAACCCAATTGGATAACTATGAGAGATTCTGGAGACAACGTTTTCCACCACCTTCAACAAAACACCAAATGACGTAATTTCTCACGGAGGAATGGTGTTGCATCCCTCCAACAGAGTTCCAGAGTTCCAGAGTTCTAGAATCTATGCCAAGATGCATTAAAGCTATTCTAGTTGGCTCGTGGTGGCCCAACACCCTATTAAGGCACTTTATGTTGGTGTTTCCTTTATTTTGGCAGCTACGTTTCTACCTGTAAAATTTTGCAACTATCTTTTTTGCGAAGATCTCATTTATATCTCTAAATATTCACATCTTCAATGCCTGCCATGGTTGTGAATATGTATATTCAAGGGGTAATGCTTAGTTTTAATTGGAAAGCAGCTAAAACAAACTAACAAAAAGCTAGTTTACCCACACTGCATTGCAGAAACACCCATGCTGTCTTTTTTAACCCAGCGTTTGAAACTACTTTCCTACCGTTGGCATGGAACTGGTGGTTGGGTGTTTAACGAGTTGGGTTCGCAACCCAAAAGGATGTAGGTCCATTTGACTTCAGTACATATCGAGCTGTACAAATTGGTGATTTGTAAAAAAAAAGAAAAAGAAAAAGTAAGCTCTGTAACATAAGCCAGCAGAATAAAATAAGATGTGTCTGCAAAGCACACAGACATTCTAAATCAGCGGTTTAAAGCTCTTAAAAACTTAACAGGTTTAGTCCCCCTTGTTTAAATTCCATTACTACAATATATAGCCTGCGTAAAATGCCTGTGCAAATTTTCCTGAAATATACCATGTGTGTTATCCCTCCGGTCCCGCGGTTAGCTTTGAGGCGTGCTGGAAGATGCCAGGTTGTGGAGCTAGTGTGCAGGTTAGCTTTGTGGAGGTAACCACGGGGACAGGGGGACGGGGGGGCTAATCTGTTTTGTATGCCTGTGATGGAACAGCTGACCCAAAGAGCAGATAGAATAGAATGTGTTGTACTGCTGCGGACTCAAGCTGGATATGAAGGAACTATGCAGGCTAAAGTGAACCCGACAGACTTGGCATGGCCTCCCGGATGGAGCCAAGCCTTTCAGTCAATGTGAACCTAATGGTCCGGTGGTCGTTTTTTTGTGTAATTAAAAACAAATATTGATGCATTTCTTTTTTTATAACATTATTCAAGATTTTAAGAAAATTTAAACTGATCCATTTCTATGATGATATTTATTTATTTATTAAGAAATAAATATTTGATTATTTCATTCATTATTTGTATTATTTGTTTACCTGAGACCGGTAGTGGGTGCAGTACTGCCTCCTCCGAGCCGGCACAGGAACACTCATATGTGCAGCGATCTCATATCAGCTTCCCTCCCCCCTCCCACCTCCCTGGGGCGGACAGCCAACTAACGACACCCCCAGCCAGAGCCGAGCTGGCGCAACCTGGTGGAATCGAACCCCTGGTCGCAGTGAGCAATGCTGGTCTTATCGCTACACCACGCGGGAGGACCCATTATTATTATTTTGTAATATTGACATACTAGCCATAACCAAGACAATTTCCATGACTGCTGATGTATAGACATTGAAATTCTATGGAGGGCACCAGGAACCTTTAGAATTCAGTCTGTGCTAAACATGCTAAGATGATGAATTAGCATGATTATAGAATGTGTAAAAATAATGTTTATTGAGCCAGTAAGTGGAAAATGTGATACGAATTGTCAGTTTTTCAGTTTCATTTGAAGTTGAGAATACATAAATATAACAAATATTTAAAAGGAGCAATTCGATTATAAAATAATTACAAAGTAATTACAAACCTGAAATAATGTTACCTCAGTGCCGATAGTCTGTGGAACACTTCTGTGGTTAGTCCAAACATCGTCAAACTAGACCCCCCCCCCCACCCACCCACCCATACATAATGTATGAAAACTGAGAAAAATTGTTTTATTTTTGCGCTCCCCCATGAAAAAGCAATGCCAGATCCTTAGTTTCGTTCTGGCTCGACCCTGCTTACTATATATCTTGTCAATCCATCCGCATGCCGTTGTTTATATGTTTGTGTCCATTTCCATGGGAGCCGTGACCGTCCAAATACAACCGGAGTCACTAAAATCTCCCAGACTGACCTCTCTCTTTTCTGGCCACACATTGACATGAGAATTAAATAAAGATTAACATTCACTTGGTAGGTCTTTATTTTTTTTACACAATGATTCCCAAAGTGGAACTACTTTTTTCAAGGCAACAATACTCCTCATTTCACTGTGGCTACTCCTGCAGCGACTGAGAACAAATGCCTGGTTACAGTTGTCAACAGAACAGCGTGCATCTGCTTAGTGAAGTTCGCTGTTAGTCAGGAGAGAAACACAAACTTTTTGATCGCGAGAGAAAGTGGTGGTGGGGGTGGGGGCTCTCCACATCTTCGGATATTCCGCCCACAGAAACCTCTACGACACCACAGCCAGTTACGCAACATATAGATTAGCACTAACCTGCAGAGCCATTTAAATTTGACATTTCATTCATTTTCCATGAGCTGAGACATTCTGTCCTGTCCTGCAAAGTTATTAGTTTTGATTTTGGCATTGGTCTGAGCTAAAATGTTAAAAAATCCTTACCCTGCCGTCATTGCCATAGCGACCCCCACCCCTAGCACTTGCTACCTTATAAATACCCTACCAAAATATTGTTAACTTCTCGGGTGTTTCTCTCTTGTATTATGGTATTGGATGTATAGTATCTAGGTATTTACTAATCGAGTCATGGATGTAGAATTGACATAGATACCTCGCAGTAATGCTTTAGTGATGGTGCTCACACACTCACTGGTGTGGGAGTGTTACAGTAGTGCTTTAGTGATGTTGGGAGTGTTACAGTAGTGCTTTAGTGATGTTGGGGGTGTTACAGTAGTGCTTTAGTGATGTTGAGAGTGTTACAGTAGTGCTTTAGTGATGGTGCTCACACACTCACTGGTGTGGGAGTGTTACAGTAGTGCTTTAGTGATGTTGGGAGTGTTACAGTAGTGCTTTAGTGATGTTGCTCGTACACTCACTGGTGTGGGAGTGTTACAGTAGTGCTTTAGTGATGGTGCTCACACACTCACTGGTGTGGGAGTGTTACAGTAGTGCTTTAGTGATGGTGCTCACACACTCACTGGTGTGGGAGTGTTACAGTAGTGCTTTAGTGATGTTGAGAGTGGTGTGGGAGTGTTACAGTAGTGCTTTAGTGATGTTGAGAGTGTTACAGTAGTGCTTTAGTGATGGTGCTCACACACTCACTGGTGTGGGAGTGTTACAGTAGTGCTTTAGTGATGTTGGGAGTGTTACAGTAGTGCTTTAGTGATGGTGCTCACACACTCACTGGTGTGGGAGTGTTACAGTAGTGCTTTAGTGATGTTGGGGGTGTTACAGTAGTGCTTTAGTGATGTTGCTCGTACACTCACTGGTGTGGGAGTGTTACAGTAGTGCTTTAGTGATGTTGGGGGTGTTACAGTAGTGCTTTAGTGATGTTGCTCGTACACTCACTGGTGTGGGAGTGTTACAGTAGTGCTTTAGTGATGTTGGGAGTGTTAAAGTAGTGCTTTAGTGATGTTGCTCGTACACTCACTGGTGTGGGAGTGTTACAGTAGTGCTTTAGTGATGTTGGGGGTGTTACAGTAGTGCTTTAGTGATGTTGCTCGTACACTCACTGGTGTGGGAGTGTTACAGTAGTGCTTTAGTGATGTTGGGAGTGTTAAAGTAGTGCTTTAGTGATGTTGCTCGTACACTCACTGGTGTGGGAGCGCTGTTCACCAGATCTGTGTCACTGCTGCTCGTAGAACTCGTGGGGATGCACTTATGTTCTCTTGTTCTGAGTCACTCTGGATAAGAGAGTCTGCTAAATGACTGCAGTGTAATGTAATTTACAGCAGTGTTGGTGCGTGGACATGGCTCAGAGAAACACAGAGAGAAGGACCTAGGTCCCTGAGTGAGGAACTATGTTTCTAATAAAGCCTGCGTACCGAACAGCCTAAAATACTCAGGGGGTTTGTACGTGGAGAAGCCCACAGTATATGCACGTGGCGAGACTGTGGTATGTGAGCAGAAAGAAAATACAAATGCAGTAACACTCCTTAAAGATAGGGGGGGCTGAGACTGTTTCAGCACAGTCACGGTGACAGAAAGGTTTTGAGGTCTTAAAGCAGAGCACAGGAATAAATTGAGAAAAACAATGAGTCACAGTGCAGAAGGGATGATAGGGGAATGGGGCTCTGTGGCACGGTTAAAGTGCGGGCGGCTATCAGGCAATATTCAGCTGTCTCTCCCAGACTGATTCTACTCACGGTTAAAGTCAGAACAGCTATCCGGAGCGGTGAGTTCTAGCATAGGTGCCATGCCTCAGTTTTACTGTTCGCCACGGTTTTGCAAGCAATTCACTTTCTACAAAAAAATACAAATAAATGAATGTGTAAAAAAATTAAAAATATTGCGCAAAGTGTAATTTCAATTGATCAATTGTGCCACCGAATATTCAAGGGCCTCTCCCCCTGACACCCCAGGTGTATTATATGCAGATGAGGTTTTTTTTTCATCTGTATCAAATCTTCCATTTGTAGCAAATCTTCAATTCACCCCCTCCCCCATGAGCCTGCCACCCATTCTATGGATCAAGTCAATACCCCGAGGCCGGCGATGATCCTCCTCCTCCGGGACGGAACTCGCCCACCTGTCTCACAGGGACGCCCTTCACGCTTCTCGGCGAACTCATGCCGGCTCTCCCTTCCCCCTCCCCCCTTCCCCTGGGAGCGGACAGCCAATCGCCGCGCAGTCTGCATTCCAGGCGAGTGCTTTTACCCTTACGCCACCCGAGGGCCCATATGCAGGTGAGCTTTTGAGCAGGTGTGTTTGTTTGTCGAGCGATAAACTCACTGACATTTGGGAGCAACCTTAGTCTGCAGCTACTAGATTTATTTGAGCCATTTAACCATCTTATCCAGAGCGACAGTTTACATTTCTTTACATACAATCCATTTATACAGCTGGATATTTTACTGAAGCAATCCAGGCTAAGCAGGAAACTCTTCGGTGGACTTAAGATTTAGCACCTGCATGCTGTACTTGCAATACATGTCAATCAGTGGCGTAGCCGGGAATTAGTTTCAGGGGTGCGGGGGTTGTTGAGAAAATACATATGAGAACAAACGGGTGACCGGTGGGGGAGGTTGCGAGAACAGACTGCTCAGCAGTAGATGAACAGTTCGGAACTGTCATCAAACATTTGGGGGGAAGGTGTGGGGGGTTAATCCCAAATCGCCCCCACTCCCCTTGGCTATGCTGGTGATGGCAATTCAAGCAGCTGTTAAAGGTATCAGCATAATACGCCATTGACTTTAATCAAACGCTCAAACCACTTTGCACTTCATCAATATAGTTTGCCTTTAGCATGGCCCAATCACAGAAAGATAGATTATATTATTATATTGTCCAACATCATCCATAATTTGGGGATTTTTTACTGCGAGGCAGTAGGTAAACAGCTGTCATTGTTAGAATCAAATTTATTGTCTGTAATTCTTCACTTTAATCAAAAATTCGTCTGGCATTACACCGTAAATTGTTTTAGAATTTCTGATAAGAGAATTTCATATGAAGTCTATCAATACTGTGGCTGGCAAATGAGTACAAATGAAATAATAATAATAATAATAATAATAAATCACATTTGATTTGTGTAAATTAGTATGCTATTGCCTTTTTTTCTACTATCAAGAAAACCAAAATCTCACTGCCAGTTTCAAAGATTAAGCAAAAACCCCAATATACTATTTTACACATTTAAAAAAATTACACCAGGTAAAAAAAAAGACAATATTTGAATTATTATCTGGTGAAATTTCCCTTTAAAACTTGTGTGAAGCACAAAGACTGTATCAGGCCTACTGCCTATCTTTGCCGTAGAAGTAAATGTCATAATAAATGATCTATACATCATTTAAAAACTGTGTTTCTTAAGCCTTGTGCTATCGTATCCTAGGCATTGGCACAGGGGGAAAAAAAAAAGAATTTTACCACCCCAACATCAAGATGGGATTTGTAAAGATTTGCACCTGTTTCTACAAGTAGCTGGATGGCTAATAAAGAGGCTGGTTTATTCTGGATCCGGACCATGCCAGTGCTGACTGCAGCCAACGGCCCCACAGGGTGGCGTGCGATTGGCCGGGGGGGTCGCCCAGGGAGACAGGGTTTCGGTCGCCGGGACGATCGGTGTCTTGTCTTCTCTTGTGCCTCTGCAGTCTGCCTGCGCCGGCTGCGCATACGGTGACTGTATCAAGGCAGTGACTGCGCAGCTGGGGGGCAGGGGAGGGAGAAGAAGTGGCAGGTGGCGACACACACCTCTGAGAGGACGGCGCGCGCTCGTCTGCCCTCTGCCAGACTGACGGGGGACTACCGGAGGATGCATTCCCCGCACCCTGTCGACAGTTAAACCCTTTCTTTTCAGCGTAACCACACAAGCGCATGTAATATTCATATTTCACACGCTTAAGCTACCCTTTGATACTCCGCATGCATCATTTATGAACAGTCATAGTTTATTATTACATTAAGGGCATGCGTTTTTCACCCACCACCTCTCTCAAGAGGCTGCAGTTCCTTTCTGATCCTCAAGGCGTCGCTGTAGGCGCTCTATTTTCGGTAATTAGTGGCAATTGCTCAAATGAACATGACCAATTATACAATTAAGTTCCGGTCTGAGTGTTGGTGCAAGGGCGCAAATTTGGACAAGTGAGACGGTAATGCGTTGATTGCTTAACAAGTAGCTTCAGAGAGTCCTCCATCGACCTTTCGTTGTCGGAGAACGGAACTGCAGGTTTATTGAAACATGATTGCGCTGCAGTGCGTCGCGGCAAGCAAACCGAGTTGTCAGTTGTTCTAATTGTATTTCAATTTATGAAAGAAAAAAAGAAGAAAAACTTTCAATGCCATTGCGCCTTTGAGATGGTTATATCGCGGTGCGCATGTAAAAGGCCCGCTAGTGCTCGTGTTAACGGCGCGCTCGGTGAATTTAGAGCAGGATATTGAACAGGCTTTCTGTTGTTTTGCCTTTGACCTAAATTTGGCGAACACGCACAGCATGTGAATGCATTATGCATCAGGGCCTTATGGGAAGGCCTCCTGCGCGCCTCTCCATTTCCTCCGTCGACTGTCGGGCTCCGCGCGACACGGGTCACTCATTTAGGGCACGTAACGCACGTGTAACCTGAGCGGCGCGAGCGGAGCTCGAACACGCGGCCTTCCGTCGGCCTTCCGCGTGACCGGCGGGAGACTGGGAGCCGCCGCACGGCCAGGTCTCTCACCCCAGGGCCGGACAGACATCGTGTGACGAGCTCTTATCGGCGCGACTCACAAACCCAAATCGGCTCGTTCCACACGTTCAACTCTGTGCTCTTTGCGCTGAAAGTTCTATCTCCACATTGTGGATACGTCTCGGTGGTTCTGTGTGGCTCGGTAGGTAGAGCACGGCACCGACAGCGCTTAGGTCGTGGGTTCGGTTCCCGCTGGGGCCACGTATACTGAAAAATGTATGCGTTCACTGCTGTATGTCGCTTTGGATAAAAGCGTCTGCTAAATGGCGTATATATGATATTATTATCTTCTCACGTGACCAAGGGCAGTGCTGTGGCAATGGATGTTCTGTGCTCTAATGATGCAACAGAACCTCCTGTCGTTTAAGAAGCAGAGAGGAAGGAAGGAATGCAGGTGCTGGGTATCTGGTCAGTGTAAATAATGTGTGTCTTGGCTGCAAAACGGACCTATTCACATTACATTCAATGAGCATTGGTGATCCCCTAGCTAGGTCTACAAGAAGTGAGCACATGAAACAAGCCCCACAATACCAGGGGGAAACGCTCACACCTCACAACATCAATACAGCAGCCAGCTTCCAGACCCCGTCACGGAAACCATTTTGGTTGTACAATGAAAATATTAGCCATATTAGTTAACCACTTTAACCTGTATATAGGCCATCGTGATTTGAGACAAAGAATAAATAATATATTTATATATGAAATTATGAATGTAAAAAATAATTAATTATTAAATGATATATTATATATTTAACTGCCAACTTATAGAGGTAACTGCCGACATAAAGGAAACACTTGAGTAAATGAAGGCTTATGGTTCAACAAAGCATCAAATGATGGAATTTCTCATGGAAGAATGGTGTTCAAAGAGATCCAGGCACTTGTAGAATCGATGCCAAGGTGCATTGAAGCAGTGGTGGTTCAAAGCCCTATTATGATATTTTATGAAGGTGTTTCCTTTAGTTTTGCGGTTACCAGTATATCCCTTCTACAACAATATTTAAAATGGTCATCAAAGTCAAAAGGTCAAGAGGTCAGTTGGATTTCCTTCTCTGTCTTTTTCTAGTCTCCTATTCTGTGGTTCGAGTCTGGGTGAGGAACTAAAATGACTAGAAACTATAAAATTCACAACTCAAATATCCCAGCTATCCTTGTTCCTTTCTAGTTAAAATGTACATTTCTTAGAACGCTGGATCAGCTCAAACCAATTAAATCTTAGAGGAGCTACAGTGATTAAGTTGTTTAAATATGCAAATTGTAAAAATCACACATGCAAAGACCCGTCTCACGCAGCTCATTCAATATTGAGGTAACGGGAATTCCACATTTACAAAAAGGCTCATTTTTTGGCCTGTGCGTGCCTATTTCTTTCTGCCCGAAAACCGGTTTGATTTATGAACATGAAAGGGGAAATGTATGCATGGAATGGCATATCATACATTACAAAAATTCAAGCATTGTTAACAGGTTTCAGGTTTGGAGTTACTGTCCATCAGTAAAGAATGCAAATGTCCCTTTATTTTTTTCCAAACTTCTGAAAGTAAAATAAATATAAATTACAGTTTACGGTTGACATTTTTGAACAATTATGCAAAATACCGCACGTATAGTATTTTGAATTTTTTTTGTTTACCAATTTGATGTTGTTTTATTGTCTGTTGCTTCGCACAGGTAATAATGGCGTAGCCAACAATGAACAATGGCCCCTGCGTATGTAAATGAGACTTGTCGAGCTGCAGGTGGGTGCGACGGTGTTGTGGGAATGATGCACATGGTAATACAGCTGACAAAGCGCGCGCGTGTGTAATAAATATATAATCATATTCACATCCCTGGGCCTGTCTCACCGCTGCCCACCTGTCCGCCACCAAATTGGGGGAGAGCGCAGACAAGCACACGCTCTTCCCACGAACGCGGTGCCAGCCGCGTCTCTGCAAAAAGAGCACAATATATATTCCACATGTCCTGCCAGCCACTAATCTCTGGGAAAAGCAGAATATGTATATATATATCCCACCTGCCTACAACAGTGAGCAGGTGGTATTTTTACCATTGCGTTTTAATTTTGTAAATTACTTTAATAACATGCAAGCGTAAATGAGCGGAGGTGACCACCATATATATATATATACATACATTTATATATGTGTGTGCGTGTGTAAGGAATAAAGAACGACAGGTGTGTGAAAACAAACCACGGCTGGGCGGCGTGATGTGCTCCCAAAAATACCAGCATTAAACAAAAAATGAGTCACACTCTCCCAGTGGGAAAAAAGTCAAATATAAATAGTTGAAATACACTCTCAGAATTAGACAAAGGGACAAGCCTCGGTGCTGTTGCTGAAGAGTGCAACGTGGGAAAGTCAACAGAGTTTCATATGAAGGAGGGTGGGGGCGCGGGGCGGAGGAAATCCAACAGTTCGCACAAGAGGCCAAAGTGCCAAAGGCCGAATTGTGCTCTAGTTTTGGATTTTCAAAGACAACTTTGAAAGCTTTTTTCTCTGCAAAAGCGAGGGAGGCCTGAAAACAATTATTGCAATGACTTGGTTTTACTGAAAAGCAAGTAGCTAGCCAGCCAGATGAAGAGACTGCTGAAAAACGTATAGATTTCTTCCTCGTTAGCTGTCAGACCGTAAGCCCTCAGCTGTCACGGTTGTAAACACCGATCTCGTGGGTGGCGCTCAAACGCTCTCCGGCGCATTCCGAGCTTCAAAGTGCATCCCAAACGCAGTCCTTTTGAGTTTCTATGATGCCTATGCTAGGCTAGAGACTTGCTAGGGTAGAGGCTTGCTAGGCTAAAAGGTCTGGCCTTGTCATTTGGCTCACTTGTCACGCTTACTGTGTCTTCTAATTGCTTTGCTTTGCGGACTGAAATGACGACATGCATGTGCCTGCTTTCATCCTTATTGGCAATTAGTGTGTTTCTGAAACGTATAGGTCTCAGGACGTGTAAATATGTAAAGGTTTTTTTTTGTTTGAGTTTTTTTTACATAATCGCAGCAATTCCGTATGAGCGTAGCGGTCTCATGCACCCGCATTGACTGGCACTTTGCAAGTGTGAGCTACCTATTGCGGTCACAGTTTGAAACCCGACCGCATCAGTCGGACTCCCCGAAATAAATAGAGGGTATAATTGGCTACCGTTATTGGGAGAAAAACGGGAAAGAACTTAAACAAAATGTACAAATTAAAAAAGATCTTTGATTTTCTTTCAGCTGTCACGGCGTGACCTGCCCTTGTCAGAAGCAGCCAATGAAATCTGCTCTCTTTGAGAAAAGGCATTTGCAACTTTTCCAGCGTTATAACAAAACGCTACGGCCAACAACACACAAAGGTTCATTGTGATGGAGAGAATGTTGTTTTACCTGTTTCACCTTTACCTAGGAAGCAAAACACTGCTTCTGAGGCCCTAAAGCTTACAGAATTGAACAAGGATGAGTTGGATGCAGGATAAATAGACAATGAGAATTAACAATTTAGCGGACGAAATACACGGCTATCGACATCGGTCTGCTCTCATAATAACATATTATGACTATCATCGCATTCATCAATCTCTCAATTCAAAAGTGCCTTTGAATTAAAAAGAAAGAAACAAAAAAAAACTGATATGATTCAGGTAAATACCAGGAAATTCGATTAAAGATTTGTACCGGTGGGCAAAGTGAGCTAGCTCTCCACAGTGTGAAAATCGATTTGGGTTTTCAGGTCTCGATCGCATGTTCTGTGTGTGTTCACAGCTGTGTCTCCCCCCCTGTAAGGATTTCAAGGTAAATACGCGTCTGAAATGAGACACGCTTGCACTCTGTCTCTCTTTTCCTCCATTTTCCCAGATTCAATTATTGTATGACATTTACGATTTTTAAGATTAGATGCAGAGGGGAGTTAGCTGCCGCGTATTGTGCTCCGCATTCTTACACCTGATAATAACGTGTGTAGCATACAGATCTGCCCTTACCCTGTTGAAAGGAACAATATAAAAGTATAAGAACCTATCATACATATAACATCATGACTAAAAGGCTTAAGCTTATATGCAGGTAACTGCCGAAATAAATGAAACACTAACATAAAGTGCCTCAATCGGGCGTTGGGCCACCATGAGCCGCCAGAACAGCTTCAGTGTGCCTTGCCATAGATTCTACAAGTGTCTGGAACTCTACTGGTGGGATGCAACACCATTCTTCCACAAGAAATGGTGTTGGAATCTCCCATAAGTGTTCAACTGGGTTGAGATCTGGTGACTGAGGTGGTCGTGGCATATGGCTTGCATCGTTTTCATGCTCTCAAAACCATTCAGTGACCACTCGTGCCCTGTGGATGGGGGGCATTTTCATCCTGGAGGAGACCACTCCCATCAGGATAGAAATGCTTCACCATAGGATCAAGGTGATCACTCAGAATGGCTTTGTATTTATTGGTGTTTACCTTGCCCTCTAAGAGGTTGAGTGTACGTAAGCAATGCCAGGAAAATGCACCCCACACCATAACAGAGCCGCCAGAACCCTAAAAGGGTTTCTTTTATTTTTGCGTTCTGTATTCGGCACAAGAGAAGGAGCCATGATTTATACTTTGCCCTCTTCCTCCTTCCACTGGCTGAATTACAATTGATGTTGTGGAAGTATCGGGGAGCTTCGCCGTTGCGTTTACGTAATGTTTCGCAAGGCGTTTCCCCTCTTTGAGTCAAGCCTTTCTCAAGCCTGGTCGAGGCGATGACAAACACCGCGGGGAGAATCGTCAGCTCTTCCTCGATGGCGGAAGCGCAGACGCACGGTTAATATGCATGTGTTACAGAATGTGCAGATGGTCGTGCATGCAGACCGTGTTGTGTTAGTCCTGCGCTACTGTGTACGCGTTTTGAATAAAGCCTTCATTTGAAAGGCCGGTTAGCGTAGCATTAGTGGACACTGAAGGGCAGAAGGATGCTAACTGAATGCTATGCTCTGGTAGATGCAGTATCTCTCGTAGTATAACTAGTATAACTCGTAGTTATAGGCACTTTTTCAGGTCAGACAGTCCAGAGAACACACAGGCCTGGGGAAAGACTAGCTTCATATGTTTACTAGCTAGCTATAGGCAGTGGCCAAAAGGTGGACACAGCAATATGACAGGACTCTGGTATCCGGCTCTGTAGAGTTCTCGATGGACGGTTCTTGATTAAACTGCCTGCTCACGCCCAAGATAAAATTTGCAGTCAGTTGATTTAGTGCCGCTCGTCCGTTCAGCCTTGCACCTCAGACTAACGCACGGACATCATGATCCAGGAGCATAAGCTTCCGATCACAGTTGCCGTTTAGTTGATGATGTCTTTCCCTCCAGAGTTTCATGCCGGCATCACCTTTGACACGGTTCCTCTTGAAAAATCAGCAAGTGGAGCTGCCTTCATCGGCAAAAAAACATATTAATAAAAAGCATTTGTCTCCTTGATTGGTACGTTTTTGGAAGAGTTACATCTCATAAAATCACAAGCATATTGTAAAAGCGTGTTGCATCATAATTAAGAAGATGACACGATAAGACAATTATTCATTGCACAAAATATATTTTTTTTATTTGACATTTTATGGAATCTTTCAGTAGACCGTTCTCCAAAAAAAAAAAAAAACTTTTTCAAAAAGTGAAGCTGAATCAGAGTTTGGTAATAAAAGTCAAATCTCTCAGAGTGAACAGCTGCTGCTAATCCTAACATGAGGCTTTTGCGGTCCAAACCTGCTTGTGAACCATTTCAAAGCACCAAAGCAGGACTCGACAGGATGTTTAACAGGTGTCAACAGCAACTTCTGCCATCGTGCTGTGGGACGATTTTCACTAATGAGTTTCCATGGTTTTAAAAATAGTTTTTGTTTTATTCCATTGGGGGGTAAAGGACATTTTGCTATGAAAACAGGAACATGATTGAGATGTATAAAAAAATAACAAAAATTCCATACCCAAAATATATCAACTCATTGCCTGTCTTGAATGATGGCTCAATAAAGGTTAGACTCACACTCAGTATTCAGTAATGTCAAAATAAGGTTTCAAAATGATACCGAAAAAAATACAAAATTTGCAGAAGGGCCCTATAAAAAAATATATATATCTTTTTGAAAGATTTTTTCCAGTTTTCTCCCAATTTATTGCCCAATTATGCCCTCCATTTATTTCGATTTGCCCTCCCCACACGAGTTTGCCACTCGTCTCTATGAGGCAAGCTAATTCTCCGAGGGCAGCAAACTCTGCTTCCTTCGAGATGGAATTCACCCCCCCCACAGTCGGACCCGACCCGACTCACCCTCCCCCCACCCCCCTCCCCCTGGGGCGGACAGCCAAAGCCGCCCACGATCCGGGCTGACGGCCAGGGACAGTCTGGTAGAGACGGGTTTCAAACCGCGCCCCTGATAGGCAGCGCACACTCGTATTGGACCAGCCAAGATACGGGTGCGTTAGACCGCTACGCTATCCGCCACTCCCTAGAAGGGCCCTTTCTATAGGAAAGAACTAAATTAAAAAAACATTTATAATGGGACTAAATAGTTTCTACTGCCTGGCAGGTCTGCTGGACACCTACAGTGTTGTACTACAGAACTGCCCAGTCATTGAGAAATAAAGAAGAGTACTAGTGTCAACCTCTCATATCTGAGCAACCAGCGTTTCAGCATTTCTCACACGATGCCTTCTCCAGACAAAATCCAAGAAACAAAATCTCGGCCAGGACACCACATTTACACAAATGTATCTGCTGTCCCCCAGAGAAGGTAACAAATCCAATTCCCAACCTGGAGACATGGACAAGAAGTGTCAAGCACCAGAGCACAGTGGTGCTCAACAAATGTACAAAATTCAATCGTGTAGTTCTGACAAGGCAATTCAACTATTTGATGGTTTAAATAACTCCGTATCCTGCCTACACATTTCCTTGTGTTAGAAAAGCAGCTTTGAAAAAAAAGGTGGTATTTCGGCAATCTTCAGCTGAAACAGTACAGACCAGACATTTTAAACATTTGCTACTTACAGTTTTTTTCAATTGCTAACAAGCATCGGTCAATACTGAAGACACTTTGTCAAAACTCTTCATACAGTCTGCATTGCCAACATGCATCTTGGCCAAACAGTTCATCTCACTTCCAAAACTCACTCAAACCACAAAACACTTCATACATGTCTCAAAATAAGGCAACAATTCTCACTCAGAAAGCATACATTGTCACTCATAACACACTGACCTAAAAAACACTAACAACAGGGAGCATTACATAAATTATGAACTTTTATCTTTGAAGTTTGAATGATTTTTCACATAAATCAGTATTTCATTATAGAATAAGAATAACACCTTTTCACTTTATTGACTGTACTAAAGTATATGTAACAACAATTAATCAGAAATACAGAAATTTGCTTCAATATTGTTTATTTTTTCTATATCTCTGCATATAGTAATTTACTTGTGAAAAATAAAAAGTTGAAACAAAAAATAGCAATTTCCTGAAATTCCAGGGCTGCAATAATAATCACAAAAAAACAACAACATGTATATTATAATCACTCATACTGTACAGTACTGTGAGGGTTCTAGTTCTCCCTCTCTCCTGCATTTGGCCACAAGTTCTCATCAACATCACATCTTATGTCTTCTCTGTCGATGCATCTTGGAAAGTATCTTTTGGAATGTCTAATCCAACCCTGGCAGTCTTTAGGATAAATGTCTCCAAACCCCACATTCATGGCATCCAGTAAGGACATCTGGACATGTGGACGGTGGTCATACACCTTCCACCTCCACGCAGAGAAAAACTATTCTATGGGGTTTAGGAAGGGGGAGTATGGAGGCAGGAATAGTACTAAAATCCTGGGATGTGCAGCAAACCAGTCTGTGACTGCAGCAGAGTGGTGGAATGCCACATTATCCCACACAACAATGAAGGTAGGGGAGTTTCCTGCCCCTCTCTCCTCCGCTGGCACAAGTCGATTATGCAGGTCATCCAGAAAATAAATGAGCCTCTCTGTATTGTAGGGGCCAATGAGTGGTTTGTGTAACAGCAAACCATCATTGGACAGTGCTGCACACATTGTGACGTAATTCTGTTTTGAATGCGTTTTTAACAGTTTTGTAAACAGTGTGTTAGCATTTGAAAAATGTGCTGCAAATATATTGTGTTTTGCGGGTGGTGGAGTATGAATGAGAAAAGAGTTCATGGATTTTGGAAAATGTGGTCATTGAATGCATTTTGTGTGAAAGCAATGAAAAATGATTAATTGTTTGGTCCACATAGACTTCTGGTTCGCTGACTGTGTGAAGAGTTTTGAAAATGTGACTTCAGTTTTGACCAATGCATGTTAGCAGTTGAAAAAAACTGTAATGCCGCTACGTCTCAGGTAATGTAAAGAAGCTCCAAGGAAGACGTTAAAACATGTTTAAATTAACACCATTGGGCTGTACTATTAATCAAAAGTGCCCTGGCTAATTGTGAACTCAACAAAGCCCCATTTATTACACGCTCCAGAATGTATAAGAATGCAGTAAGGAGTTGAACATTTCGTTTGGTGTGCGTGTGTGTGTGTGTGTGTGTGTGTGTGTGTTTGTGAGTGTGTGTGTGTGAGCGTGTGTGTGTGTGAGAGCGTGAGTGTGAGTGTGTGTGTGTTTGTGAGTGTGTGTGTGAGAGTATGTGTGAGTGTGTGTGTGAGAGTATGTGTGTGTGTGTGTAATTGTCTCTTCTCTGCCGAGGAGGAGAAATACCTCAGCCCTAACCTCGGCAGCAGGGAAAATGGACACCTGTGCAAACCATCCCCTGTGTAATGGGTCACGGTCATCCACACAGGTAATACCTGCCCTGTCCCCAATACTAATACTAATATATTTTTATTATTACTATTATTATTATTATTTTCCTTTTTAATGTAAATGAGTTGCATCAATTTTATGAAATGTGCTGTACAAATAAAGCTTCTTCTTCTTCTTGTTATGATTGTTATTAACACCTATAGTGTTGGCACTATAATAATAATAGTGTTAATAATGTAGTATAATATAATATGGTGTTAATAATAATAATAATAATAATAATAATAATCATCATCATCATAATAATGGCACTTGTTGTCTCATCCAGCTTCTAGAACCAAGACATCTTGTGTGTCTTCAATCAATATTCTTTCATATGATGGTTCGTTTGGGTTCTCAGCAATCTGCATGAGTGTTTTCAAATTTTGCCGGCATCTAAATGGTTAAAGTATAAAAAATACAAATTTGACCCTGGTCTTTGGTCTGGTCATGTGCCCTTCTCTCATCGTTTAGCTCCCTGTCAGACCACTTTGTCAATACACAGTGCCCCTTTAAAGTCTACACCCTGTCTAAAACATGTCACCTTTTGTTGCCTTACAGCCTGAAATGAAAACATATTAAATCAGACTTCTCCAACCTTTGTTTACACATTTTACAGTTTATTTTAATCTGAAGTAATCAGACTCACTGCAATTGAACACAGGCGGAGGCAAATGAGCTTGGTGTGTGATCTGGAAGGTGATTGGCTACCCCCTGAGTTAGTTTACAATTGGTATGATACGCAGGGTGTAGACCTACTGTATAAATCCAAGTTATTCTGTATTTGTAATTTTTAATTAATGTTCGGACATTTTTGACAAATGTGGAAATCAAGGTGGAAAAAGTCTGATTTTAATATGTTTTAATTTCAGGCTGTAAGGCAACACAAAATGACATGTTTGAGACGGGCGGTAGACTTTAAACGGCCGCTGCATCCATGTATCCCAGACATTTATCACAGCCCTCTGTGTTGACAGCGACGGTGAATTGTTGCCGAGCCAAAGTTTTTGGCAGGGGCACGACAACGCCCAGCTACCTTTTTCAACTCGGAAAAAATAATACAACTTTGTATCTGTGGTTCATAATGACAGATTCATGGATTGTGATAGAACGCACACTGAAAGGATCCGAAAGGCGTGTCCATTCCCAGCGAGCATTCAGCTCTGAGACAATTCTGCACAATCACAAGGACGATGACAGCCGAGCTTTGACATCATAGGTGTCGCAGCTTTCCTTTCGTAAAGGTAGAGTGCAGTAAAACACCATATCTGTGTGGAAACAGTGCGTCCACGCTCGCGTGAGCTCGCTGCGTACAAGAGCGGCTCTGTGTGTGGCGGAGGTACGCTCACTGGATTGGCGAGTTCTGTGTCGGAGGAGCTGGCTCATCACTTTTGCCACTGCCGGTCCCATATTTGTAACGACTAACTTTAGCACTTTTAGCACTGGTCTTGTAAAGGAAATGTTTCCAACTGTGTGATTTCTTCTGCTACTTTGAAAGTTGCGCTTAAGCACCAGGAACACCACCCATTCTGTGGCCTAGGAGTTCAGGCCTTCTGAAAATACACAACACCACCCATTCTGGGGCCTAGGAGTTCAGGCCTTCAGAAAATACACAACACCACCTATTCTGTGGCCTATGAGTTCAGGCCTTCTGAAAATACACAACACCACCCATTCTGGGGCCTAGGAGTTCAGGCCTTCAGAAAGTATGCAACACCAAGGAATATACCGTGCGTTCGTGCTGGCCGCGACTCTATCAGCTGTTAACACTGAGGAAATTGCTAGTATATGCAGAGCGCTGAAGAAGAACAATGTACCTTATGCGGTTGTTAGTGCACTGTCACGCAGCCCCCGTATCTGGAATGACAGGAAGTGGGAATGCACACAGAAGGGAAGTATGAAAGGGTTATGAAATTGAAAGGTGAAAAGGGAATAATTCACGGTGAGGCGAGAGAGAACGGCCTCTGTGCTTTCAGCGAACGCAGTCAGCCACACGCACATTATGCCCGGAGAATTTCTCCTCCTTTTCTTATATTGTCCAATAAAGACTGGCCTGAAAGAGGAGAAAGAGGACTAAACGTTTTTGTGTTTTTTTCTTCCTATCTCTTTATTTTCTGTACAATCGAGTAGGAACGCGGCATGTCTGAATCTCTCTCACACACGATGATTGGCGACAGACAGACAGAGTTTGTAAAATGTTATTGGATTCTTTCTTTTTTTTTTCACGTGTGTGTGAGGTTTTATTACATAATCATTCAGAGGCGTGAATAAGGTCGAGGAAGGCCAGCCTGTAATTTATCTGGCAGCGGAAGAGAATTGAGGAACAATAACGATGTGGCGGGGGAAGCTCTGTGTTTGAACTGAACGTTAGAACTGAGCTTTATTAAAGACGCTGTACAACATGTTCCAGGAAGCGTGCTTCAGCCTTTCCAGTTTGCCTCACAATAGATTGGTAACCGAGAAAGACGTTATGTGTGAGCGTACGTGGGCATGTGTGTGTGTGTGTGTGCGTGTGTGTATATATGTGTATGTGAGTGAGTGCATGCATGTGTTGTGCGTGTGTGTGTGCGCGTGTGTGTGAGTGTGTGTGTGTGTATATGTGTGTACGTGTGTGAGTGCATGTGTGTGTGATCATGTGTGTAGAGGTAAAATCTTTATCCATTGTGTGTGTGTGTGTGTGTGTGTGTGTTGATCATGTGTGTAGAGGTCAACTCTTTATCCATGGTGTGCGTGTGTGTGTGCATGCACGAGTATACATGTGAGGAGAGGTGTGTATCTAAATAATGTCTCACAACCTCACAACTAATAAAGTTGGTCCAAAAACCCGGTGGGACTAAAACTGTAATGCTATGTTCATAAATGGAAAAGAATAAATAAAATTCCTTTTTTTTTTGACACCAACAATATTATTTGATATGAAAATACAGCCATGGCAAAGTGACTCCAGGCAGTTTTCTCTGTGAGTCTGCACATAACAACGTGTATGACAGCCGTTTGCCCGTGCACACACAGTAAAGTTTTAAACCAGCTGTGTCACAGGAGGCCTACAGACCGCAACCAGGAGAGTGCGATTGATTATTCTTTACAAATATTTCTGGTATATGTGGGATATTTAATTTTTAATTATTTAAATTTGTTTCAAATTTTTTCGGTTTTTCTCCCAATTTAGTGGCCAATTAGACCCTCTATTTATTTCGATTTGTCCTCCACACACGAGTTCGCCACTCGGAGGAGGAGGAGGAGGAAGGAGGAGAAACACCACGTACCTCTGGCATATCTGTGAAATCCTTTTATTCCAAGAGAACAGAGCAGGCTAGAAAATATATTTTAATAAAGGAAGGTGCAAGGAATAGTATAATATAGATTTTGACCAGGTATTGTAGTTTGTTTTATACTGTTTACAAAAAACTATTTGTCCACTGCAGTGGACATCATGCGTTAACTGTCGTATTCTGCATGTGTGGCCTCCTCTATGTTCATGCAACAATTTGTCACTATTGTGGATTAAATTCCATTTTTCAGTGCATTCACGGTGAATCACACTTTTATTATATTACATTCACATTTTCTATGATGATTTTATGTACCATTAATGCATGATCAAAATGATTTAATCTGTTTAAAATTTCATTATTTTGAAAATGTCATTGTAAATTATCACCTATCTATGGCTGATCTCTCGCTCCCACACAACACCTACACTCAATATATGAAACTTTACTTATCACAAAAACACATTTGTAAGGGATGAAACAAGCCCCTGATTTTTTTCCAGAAATACATTAACACGCACATAAGCAACAGCAATACAATAATATCATGTTTAATATCTACTATTTACAGAAATGTGCTTGGATTGATTTGTTTTTAATTGACACGAAAGAAACACAACTTTAAAACGAGATAAAATAATCAGGACTCTTTGATTTGAAAGAATTGACCAGAACTCCTCCATCATTGGACAGAATCGATCAGATCTCCTCATTCATTGGACAGAATTTACCAGAACGCCTCCTTCATTGGACACAATCGACCAGGACTCCTCCGTCATTGGACAGAATCAATCAGATCCCCTCCTTCATTGGACAGAATCGATCAGATTTCCTCCTTCATTGGATGGAACAGGTCTTTCTCAGACTAGCCTTCGTTTAGCCTAGTCACTTAAGGACATAAGAATGTTTATATATATATATTTATTTATAAAATGACCAGCAGCATGTTTTTTTTAACTCATCAGCACCTTTTGAAATGAAATCCAAAGGACATGATGAAAACACACACACATCCCTTTTGGAATCTGCTCTGGCGCTACTCTAATACAGAACACTGACAAATGGAACCCTGTTCTTAAAAACCTTCCCGGGGAATTGCAGGAAGAATAAATTGCTTGTGGATACCTGCATTAAATATTTATTCACAAAATAGTAATTGGTTTTGTGCAGGAGCAGTCTCCAAAAGAGATATTTAATTCATCATTCAAGATGGTGTATTAGATGTGCTCAACCTATGAATCTCAGCGGGGGGAGAGGGGGAGTCGGGAGTGTTCAGGGCAGATAGCGCTTCCCAACACCGCGTTTACAAACGATCTTTTCTCCTGTATCTGCGCGGCCACTCAGCCACAGATTACATTTGTTGCCGACACGTGTAATGTTTAAAATAGTACGATAAATGGAAGATACAACGCCTAACGTGTCTTTGGCATGACCACAGACACACACAGTCCATGAAATTGGTTTTATTTATTTATGTCATGATGAGGTGTGTACACATCTCCGTTCTAATCATACTCAATGGTGTTTTTCCTATGAATATTGTCTTTTTGTTTCCCTCAGTTAGTCATGAGACCGTACCGCACAACTTGGTTCTGGTTAGATTTCCCATTCTCCATATCCAAACATATTTATGGTTACGGACAATTCTGTAAAAAAGTCAACATGTAGGAGAACATTCTGTGTTTCTTAAAAAATATTCGCCAAACTTTATTAGAACGAGAATGAAATAAAATGACGGATCCGTTGAGCAGTGCTTTTCTTTTCCCCGCCTGTGGAGCCGGCGATCTCGAACCGAGCGGCGCTCGTCCAGACGCGAGAAGACGAGGCAATGCGGGGCACTGTCCTCACGAAGCACACCTTTCTCTCGACGCGCGTCCTCGCTTTGACTTTCACGCCACGCTTCAGCCCCATCTGTGTGGCTCTCCACAGCTGGGCGTTAAAGAGGGGGAATCGTGCGGCGGGATAAACTGCCTTCTGTTTTCCTCCAGCCCTGCCTCCGCCATTAAATGCTTTTATTGGGGGCCTCGGGTGGCGTAACGGTCAAATCATTCGCCCAGAATGCAAGTTGCCTACTGCAGACGCGGCTCGAAAAACCCGGCTGCGCCATTCCGGCCCCTGGCCGGGAGCCCCGATTGGGAGCGGCGCTTTGCTGTCCGCCGCAGGGGGAGGGAGAACCGGCACAAGCTCGCTGAGGAGTGGTAGGGCGACCTTGTGAACATAGTTGGGCGAGTTCCATCTCGGAGGAGGTGATCATTGCCTCGAGGTATTAGCTTGTCCCCGTGGAGACGGGCGGCAAGTCTGTGAGGGGAGGGGAAATTGAAAGAAATAGAGTGCATAATTGGTTACCAAATTGGGAAAAAAACAAGTGAAATAATCAGAAACAAATTTTTTTTAAAGCATTGATCCACTAACTGCTTCTCCGAAGAACCAAACGCAGATTCCCAGATCGTGCTAAGGGGGGGGTGATCTTACCGAGTGTCTCATTTGGGGGTCAATCATCTCTCTGTGATTATGAGTGCTAGTCCCCGCTGAGGGGGGTCAATCGTCTCTCTGTGATTATATCAAGATAGGCCTATCGACTGGCTCAGCAGAAGGAATAATGTCAGCAATTCCGCTGACACACTGCGTCCAGAATCACATGTTTGCAGCTGACCGCTTAGCTACTCTCTGCCCGTAAGACAGTGACTGCTGCAGTCACCAATCAAAATGCACGCTTCCATTTATGCTTTTGCTTCCAAGAGACCATGCCTTGGATGCGATCAAATTACAGGCATCTGGCAGACACTCTTATCCAGAGCGACTTACACAGTCTACACACAACCCATTCATACAGCTGGATATTCACTGAAGCGATTCAGGTTAAGTACCTTTAGCTCAAGGGTACGACGGCAGTGCCCCACCTGGGAATTGAACCAGCAACCTCTGAGTTACAAGCCCAGTTACCAAACCATCATCACTACGCCGACGCCCTCTCCTAACCGTCGAAGCACACTGACACAGCTCTTCTCCGTCAGACTGGCTCTGAATTATGCATTTATTAGCGGGAATGGAAATTATTTGTGATATTTGTATTACATCAGCATCAAGCACCGCGAGCAGGGTAAGGTGACTGATCAACGCGTCCTTGGAATAATTGGAATGGCCATTTTTATTACATTGAGCCGGAACGCTGAAAGTCAAATGAGCTCAAAATTAAGTTATTCCCCCGCGTGGCATTTTTTCCGCGGACCTCTCTTAGCCTTTGTCAAGGCGTGACACATTCATTATGCATTGATTGCAACTGTATAGATAAACGGAGTGGCTTGCCGGCGTCCCCTACAGAAGCGCATTGATCTTTATGAAAATGAGTTCAGCGCCCCCCCCGCGCATTAGCTATGCCAATACGACTCAGGAGTCCAGTCGAGTATTTGCAGAATCAGAAGTTCACCGGTGCGCAATTACGTGCGTGACGACCGTCCCCCGCGGGCCCTTACGGCCTCGAGCAGTTTGACCTTGGCAGCGACGACGTAACGTACTTGTTTAAAAAAAAATTGCATTCAAAAAAAGGGAGAAAAAAAAAAAGGGCAGGTTTACCCCCCCCCACACACTTCTCCACAGCCAGAGCTGTTGGAGACCCAATCTGCTGCAGGGATACACCCCAACCCGCAGTCCGCGCTCCTCCCCGGCTGGCCTCCTCTCCACCCCACCGACCAGACTCAGCACACATTCAACCCCCGCCCCCAGACTCTGAAACTCACTCCCCACACACATCAGACACGCAGAGAACGCTCCCTCCTTCAAAACGCTGCTCAAAACCCACCTATTAACCATGGCCTACCACTGACACTTCTCCCCGTTTCCCCACTGTAACCTGTCTCCCACTCTACTATGTTCACTGCAAGTGTTAAATGTAGCCCGCCCCCCCCTTTATTTCAACTTTGTTGCAAGTGCTTAATGTCATTATAAATGTCACCATAATGATACGTTACTTTCATTGTTTTGCATTCAACGTACGTTCACTACACAGTAAGTAAAACGATGGATTATTATCTAGACTAGGTCGTGGGCTCAGCCCCAGATGTTTGCAATCTCTAGTCACGCGCCTGGGGCAGCCTGATTTAAATTATTGGAATTGTTTATAAATGCCTTATAAAGTGTTTACTAATGTGAATTGGTGTTATATACACCTTGTATTTACATTGGCATTTTTTTACATTTTAGGCATTTAGCAGACGCTCTTATCCAGAGCGACTTACAAAAAGAGCATTTATACATGGTAAGATTAATTATTCAAATGAATACATTTTTAAACATGTAAACAGTGGTGATGGCAGTTAATTAATGTACAGAATCAGTGGTAGTGGAGTCTGAGGTGGGTTTTTAGTCTCTGGCGGAAAATATATATACAAGGATGGAGCACCTATTCGTGAATTAGGAATATACTTTATATTACACAAAGCAATTGGAATTGGTCTTTTTGCATATTTTTCCTAGATAGACACACAGACATAGGCTACCATACATATGTATTCCATCTGAGATGTCTGAGCGCAGGGTCAGCCATAGTACAGTGCCCCTGGAGCAGTTTAGGGGTTCAGTATCTTGCTCAAGGGCACTTCGGCAGTGCCCCGTTAAGTGAACTAGCCTAACTAGTTTTTTTTCATTGGCCTTCCTGGGATTCAAACCAGCAACCCTGGGCTTGCCAGCCCATGTCGCTAACCACTGAGCCGCCGCCGCCCCCAGAACGTTTAGAACGTTGCAGAGGTGCGAGAGCCCGCTGATCTTTGTGCCTCTTTGAGGTGTATTAATTACACCGAGGGGAAGTGTTGTTTGGCAGCTCCGTCCGTGGTGTTATTTAGAGCTTAAGCAAATTAATGAGCTTAATTAAAACGCTGTTAAATGTACAAAACTAAACCTATTGTTAACATAACGCAGCTGAGCGCGGAGACTCCAGCCCGGGAACGTGGGTAGAGATCCCGCATCATTTCCTGCAGTCGCTGGTCGAGCCTCAATCACTCAGACGCGTCCGATCCTACAAGAGGAAACAGTGTCGCCGGAAATTTAAGTTCACAGAAGCCAAGGATGCCCGCGTTCTCAAGAACACAGCGCGTGACGAATGAGAAGGACGTTGTGATCAGTACACGCGATGGGGGCTATCGTTGTGTATCACCAGCACATTCTCAGGGCAGACATGATTTATGTCCATACCTTTTCAGTTATGAAAAAAAGAAAACAAATGACTTTGGTTTTCGGTAAGGATTTAAAAAATAATAATACTCCCATACACTGGTGTCTCAAAGGTAAAAAAAAGTATTTGTTAGAGAATTTTTTCTCAAAGGCAAAAACAAGTCTTTGCTAACACTTCTGACCAAAACAGTTAGCTTGTTTGTTTAAATTATTGTTCTATTAAAGAGTGGTGTATTTTTTGCAAGACGCAGTATGCGGGAGAGTATTCTTCAGCGTGTTCAGTGTCTCCTCTCCTGGCACCTGTGGTTTACTGTACTGGGTGTGGATTTTTTTAAAATGCAATTGTATCGCCACAGTGAAACTCCTGAGCTGCACTTCGCTGGCGTTTGAAATACAGGAAGCGCTCTGTGAATATACTCTCCGGTGTGCGCGCTCGTGGAATAGTTTTGGAACAAAGCTCGATTCGGCGGTTGTTCTGGGTGACTGGGGGCTGCTGTGCTCCCCCACCACCTGCGGTGTTACCTGCTCCATTCACAAGGAAAGGTGTGTTGATCGGCGCGCTCGAAACACCTGCTCTCCAGGGCTCTCCCGTCACGAGAGAACTGACACAGTTTTCCTTCCGTGAAACTTTTTTTTTTTTTTCTATTTTGTTTTATTTTACTTGCCACTTTGTTGAGTTTAGGCTCGTCTTACAACCTAAAAATAAGCCTAGGCCAAACAGGGGGGTGGTGGGGGGTGAGGGATGTGGAATTAACAGGTTCTCACACACACACACACCCCTCCCCACCTCAACAAGAGTACGGGTAACCTAATTTAGTGATTTATGTTTTTGGTATATGGTATTTGCAACCATTCCAAGGACAATTTATAATTTGATGGCATATGATGTATATATACTGTAGCTACACAGCCTAAAAGTGACAGACTTTGTGCGTGCGTTCTCCATTGGGCATATGAACTCAGAAGTTGTTGAATATCCATCCATTACCTGGAACCTGGGTTAAAGATAATGAATCATATTTCCAAATACAATTAATGACCAGTTACCACAAATACAAATAATCTGTTTATATATACTGTACGTTTTGTATTATTTGTTTTCCCATTTCCCAATTTGGTGTTCAATTGTACCCTCTTTTATTAACTCTCCCACCCCATCCTATGAGACAGAACACACGCAGAGTCGCTTGCCCCCGCGGCCTCTCCCCCTCCCCCGGCCCCGGAAGTGGACAGCCAATTGCCGCCCCCGAGTGGCACTCCTCGAACCCCAGGCTGCAGTGAGAAAAGTGCCTGCAGAACAAGTGACCACTTTAACGGTTGCAACACTCAGGTAACATATACGTTCTGTTACGGAAGGCGTTGTCATAATCTGTTACATGCATCCATTTACACATTCTTATGGGCTGTTGAGGACACACACACACACACACACACACCCATGCACACTTATGGACCTGAACATTGTTTTAATCCCTAAAATTTTTTCAAATATTTTGTTTTTTTAATGGACTTTTGAATGAACTCTATAATACCGTAGAACTGACTCCATTTATGTGTTATGGAAATTCTGTGTACCCACAGGAACAATTAGGGGTCGGAATGTTGGAGCCATTTATGTATGTTTGGAAAAAATGTAGCTTCAATATATTTTCTTGGGAACAGTTGGTTGCATATTTTTGGAGCTCGGAGGGCAGCTTAGGAAACGTCATGTTTGAACGGGATCGCCCTCACACCACAGGTTGGGTTCGTTAAACGTTGCACCTGAATGGGGAACGCAACCCAAACCCACCATCACCGTCATCTCACCGTCATGTCATGTTTCAGTCCTTCACAAAACACGAATATAATGGGCCTATGAAATATGAAATATGGAATATGAATTATTAAATTTTCATCAGACTGTAAAATATCATGTCCCCAAGAAATCTTCACCAGGGGTTGATACGTGCGGGCCTGTTGCCTAATCCAACCCAGCGCTCCGCACGTTTAAGGACACACTCGACAGTGTGTCCTTAGACATGTATTCTTAAATCAAGTGGCATTCATTAAAGCTGTAAAGAAAAGCCAATGGACATTTACACAAAACTCGATTATTGATTTTTATTTTCCTTATTGGCGGCACGGTGGTGCAGTGGATAGCACTGTTGCCGCACAGTGAGAAGGTCTCGGGTTCGAATCCAGGCCGGGGGCCTTTCTGTGTGGAGTATGCATGTTCTCCCCGTGTCCGCGTGGGTTTCCTCCAGGTACTCCGGTTTCCTCCCACAGTCCAAAGACATGTTAGGCTAATTGGAGAGTCTAAATTGCCCGTAGGTGTGAGTGTGTGAGTGAATGGTGTATGTAGTGCCCTGCAATGGATTGGTGGCCTGTCCAGGGTGTATTCCTGCCTCTCGCCCCAATGCATGCTGGGTTATGCTCCAGGCGACTCTGACCAGGAATAAGCGGGTTAAGACAATGAATGAATGCATTTTCCTTATTTTGACACATTATATTACTCTTCCATTACAGTGTGTGAATACGTAGATTTGTGTGCATAGTGTGCCTCGCTCTGGAGGAATTCAGTAGAGTTGTCGATGTTTGTTCCTCCGATATGGTTCCAGAAAAGCGTTTTGTTATCTCGGCGTGTAGTGTGCTGTGACAGCTACTTTACTCCGGGGGAAAGAAGCGTTCCCAGCATCGCCTCGCCGGCTGATTAATCCACAGGCCCACAAAAATGAAATGACAAACGCAAAATTCCAGCTGAGCGCATTTTTAAAAGTTAGCCCATCGCTGTCCATTCCAGAAAGGCTGAAATTTCAGTTAAACGGTTCGTCTCGCCAGAGGTGGACGGCACGGATCGGAGAGCCACCGTGCCCGAGACTCGGGCAGTCAACATTTGTCCCTAACTTGAGTTAAAGTGAAGTATTATTTTATTTTCACTTCACAACACGAAGCAAACTTCACACAAGTGCTTCGGCACAAAGTGGTTCACGTAAAATAAAAGTAGTAATAAAGTTTGTTTTCAGGAGAGAGATAAACGGTGGTAAAACAGAATAGAAAAAGATAAAATGAAATAGGAAATAGGACTGATAATAACAAAAGTTTCCAAATAAATAAAAATAAAGAGGATAAGAACAGCCATAAAAGCAATAAAACAGATCAAAGTGATTCAGAAACAATTTTCTGTTCTTTTTTTTCTTTTCTTTTTTTTTAAGTGTGTTTTCAGCTCTTAAAAGTGTCATTTTGTGGGTCAACGTTAAGGACAAAACGATGAACGGATCCAGGCCTTTGACTAAAAAGCGCAACTGATGGAGTTTAACCGCCAGCGCGATTTGTCTACTGGAGTCCACCAGGTTTGTCCATTACGTGATGTCATCTTGTTTTTATTCAATTGGTTTAGTTCTTTTTCAGTATTTCAGAGAAAAAGGGGGGCTTGAGGTAAAATAATACATCTTACAGCATCAATAGCTCTTGAGAGTCGAGTATTCTTCTTTTTTAATTTGTTTCAGATTTTTCCCTGTTTTTCTCCCAATTTGGTAACCAATTACAACCTCTATTTCTTTTGATTCCACAAACTTGGCGCCCGTCACCACAGGGCAAGCTAATTCCCCCAGGCCGGCGATGATCTGTCCCCTCCGAGACCTCCGAACTCGCCCACCTACTTTCTAGGGGCACCCTTTACGCGCCCTAAGAGTGGAGTATTCTCGAGCATCGCGCTCCCTCATTGGCTGTACGGATGGAGGATGAGCTTGAGCTGCAGCTCATGGCTTCAGGTGTAGAGGCTGATGGGCAATCCCAAAGAGCACCTTTGGTAAACCCCACCACTGGTGTGCATGGCCTAAAAGCTCCATTTTGGTCTCATCTCACCTGGTTCCAATCACAGTTCCAATGCCATTTACCAAACTTCAGACTCTTATTTTTGTTGATTGCGCTCAATATAGTTTGTTTTATCTAGCGCCCCTTTCAGCCCTTCCTTAGGGTTCAAAGAAGGGCAACTAAATCGGTACCTGGTACGAAAGGTAAAAGTTAAGAGGATAGACTTAAGGCACTCACTCTATTTAAGCTTAGCAAACGGTGACTTAGAGGGGATTTTACTGAGGTTTTTAAATTCCTGAAAGGAATTAACAAAGGGAACTACCAAAGATTTTTTTAAGATAGGTTCGGTTAGCAGAACAAGAGGCCACAGGTGGAAATGAGTTAAAGGCAAATTCCGGATGGATATTAGGACGTTTTTCTTTACACAGAGAGTTGTCAATGCCTGGAACAGCTTGCCCGGTCGGGTAGTAGAGGCAGAAACACTTGGGCTATTCAAGTCCAGGCTAGATGCAGTACTAGATACTCTTTAGATTAGGACATGACGAGCCTAGATGGGCCGAACGGCCCGTTCTCGTCATTATGCATTCTTATGATATTATTTTCTTAGTTTTTAAGTTATCTCCTGACTTGTGAAGGTCAACAACCCTTTGTTTTGTTTTCTTGTAGAGAGTTCTTTGCCTTTTCCTGTGGGTGATGGATGACAAATGGATTGTATATGTGTGTTACCTCACTTTTATATCGCAGTGAAACAGGAAGCCGTGGGAGGCCACTACACAGGTTGAGTGGACCTACGTAGTGCCAGGAAAATGCACCCCACACCGTAACAGAGCCGCCAGAACCCTTCATTTACTCAAGCATTTCCTTTATTTTCACAGTTACCTGTATATCACTGTACCGGAATATAAAGGCTAGAATACGCGAATCATATAAACAATATGAATGAATGATACGAATCATATAAATGATACAAATGAATGATACGAATCATATGAATCATATGAATGATATGAACAAATCAATACGAATCATATGAATGATATGAATCAATAATATGAATCAATACGAATGATATGAATGATACAAATGGATCATATATGAATCCATACGAATCAAATGCGTGTTTGTGTTTCTCCATAAAACCTGTTATATTATGAGTGACAGAAATGATAACTCCAGTTGGGATGTCTGTGTCAGTTTATTAGCTTTATCTGGATGTGTGCTGTGCGTTAAACGCGGCTACTACTCAGATTGTGTTTGTTAATCTGACAGTGCACCGCTGTCAGAATTCGCTGTGGGGTGGAGAGCGGGAGAAAACCCTTGAGTGAACCCTGTTTTAATATCACCGTATCCACCCCTGCAACAGCGTGAATGAGTGGTACTTCCTGCCAAATTGTGAGCCCAGTCTGGAAGGCTCCTCAGTTACTGTCTTTGCCAGAAACCAAACGGTAATCGCTAATTTAGCGTACACGCAACAAGCTGTCACCAAATTCCGGAGCTAACCAAAATGAGCCCCCTCCCTCTGCCGAAAAGGACAGCAGATAATGGCAAAGTTCTCACAAGAAACCCGAAGGTGGAATTGTGAGCTGGGTTGGGTTCCCAGAGCACCCCCCCCCACCCCCACTGAAGATCGGTAGATCGGATTTCCTGGAGGATGTATGTGTGTGTTTAATTCCTGGCTACCTAAATCCATATCCACTGGGTATCATAGTAATATATTAATTAATAAAACAGCTGACGAATACTGTACATCTGCATTTTGTCTTCCTTTCTTTCTTTATTTCATTTAATTCATTCCGAGACTGATTTGCAAGAAATCACACATCATCTGAAGCACATATTTAAATGTGCAATGTATTCGTGGGGGTCAGGGAATAGCAATGAACTGTATAAAAGATGTCAAGCAAATTTGTCACAAGGTTTTGTCCTGAAACACCCTCCCCCCCCCTTCCCCGTCCCCCAAAGTGAGCATTATTGGATTATTTAAGAGGGCTGCATATATAATCCACAATAGCCGGCAGCCAAACTGTGAAAATGTATGAGGAAAATGTGCCCCCGCTTTTTAATATCTCTATCACGGAGAGAACGTACAGGGAGGCATACTGTGCCGGCCGGTGCCTAATGTACAGAAGTTTAACACTCCTGACAGTTCAATTAGTCCACAGTGCGCGGAGAGCTATGATTGCCGGGGTGAGATTTATCAGATGGGGGCTAGCGCTAATCTCCTCGGCGCTATCGATTAGGACGCCGTGGCGATAGGACCACCAGCACTCTCACTGCGGAGTGACGGGGGACGGGGGGTTAGGAGCGGTGCCTCGCCCCCGCAGACCCCCCGCAGAGCTGTCTACGGAGAAACTGAGTAAGTTTGAAAAAAAAAAAAATATTAATAATGCTATTCCAGGAATGCAACAGCCCCCCCCACCCACACACACACACACATGCAGAATTGTGTGCCATTTAATTTCTTCACCTGGAGGTAAACACTCAACAATGGCAAATAATAATAATAATAATAATAATAATAATAATAATAATAATAATAATAATAATAAATGATATATCATTACCATTTCCTTGATGTTGATAACATTTCCCTCTGTTTCATGTTTGCACTGCAATAAGATATGATGCGTGTTTTAATGAATGGTGAGCATATTGAGAGTGTTTTATGATTGGTGAGCATATTGAGAGTGTTTTATGATTGGTGAACATGTTGAGGGTGTTTTATGATTGGTGAACATGTTGAGGGTGTTTTATGATTGGTGAGCATATTGAGGGTGTTTTATGATTGGTGAGCATATTGAGGGTATTTTATTATTGGTGGACATATTGACGATGATCTTGCTCCACACTTGTGGACTGCCCTTCTCAATTCAAACCATACACTTTCCATCGGGTTCAAGTCTGTTGACTTCGATATCCATTTCAAAACCGTAATTGTGTAGTCAGTGAAACATTTATTGGTTGACTTTTGAGGTATGCTTGGAGTCATTGTTTTGATGAAAGATTACAGGGTCCACGTTTCAGCTTCCTGGCAGAGGAAACCAGAATGTGGTTGTTTTGGTGTAACATTTGGCCAAAATGTCTGGGTACTTGCTAAAGTTCATGATTCCATTGATCTTAACAAGAGCCCCAGGACCAGATGAAGCAAAACAACCTCATAAGTTCCCCCATATGCCACCCTAGGTGTGATGTTCTTTTCAACATAAGCGTCCTTCTTCCGACGCCAAACCCACCACTGGTGTGCATCGCCAAAAGGCTCACGTTTAGTTTTTTCTGGCAACTCAAAAAGCCTGTTGGCATCCGATGATAGATTTTGAGACTTTGTGTCCCCAAGATGCAATCAAGTTGTGTACATCTCCAACTGTGGTCCTTGGATTTTTCTTTGCCTCCCAAACCATCTGTGCGTGGAGGCAGGATGCACTTGCGTCCTCTACCCCGCAGCTTTTCCAGTGGTTCCACAATTCTTAATTATTGACCTATTAGTGTAAAGTGTTTTATTATGTATTTATTAATTTATTTCTAACCATCTCCTGACCCAAAGGTGAACAGCCATTTGTCTTGTTTATTCTGAGAGCTCTTTGTCTTTCCCCCGAACGGAATTCGGTTTACCAAACGTCAGATCTCTCGATCCCCAAAGCAGTTTTTTATGAGCAAATTAATTACGGATAATAATCTCAATGCGCTATATTTGACGGAAACCTGGCTCAGGCCTGATTATTGTGTTGCACTAAATGAGGCTCTCCTATGGCTTTTTTAAGTGCTCAGGACTCTGCGTCCGTCAGGCAGGAGTGGCGGAGTCGCAGCTGTGTATCAGTTCACTCTTTTAGTTGAATCCCAAAGTCTGAAACTAAGTTTTCCTCTTTTGAATCTCTCACCGTGTTCTGCACACGGCCTGGCCTAATTAAAGCACCTTGTAACGTGGACTCTTTTGTCTTAGTGTCTGTGCGTAGGCCACCTGGGCCTTATTCGGCTCTTCTATCAGAATTTACAGTTCCTCTCATACCTCGCTGTTTCAGCAGATAAGGTTGTGATCGTGGGTAATTTCAATATACAATGTAGATAAGGATAGCGATCCCCTAGGAACAGCCTTTCCTTCCATTACTGGCTGTTGGTTCTGTACAGAATGTTTCTAGGCCTACCCATTACCATAGCGATACATTATATCCTGTGGTATTACTGTTTTTAATCTTGCCATCACCCCCAATAATCCTGTATTATCAGATCATTTCCTCGTTACATTTGAAATCCAGGCAACTACATCAGCACCTAAACACTATTACAGCCAGCCATTAAGCCTTTCCACTATTGCAAATTTTATAAATATGCTCCCAGATTCATTCTTCTCTAGCGAAGAAAATTCTGATGAATCATCACTGGACCAATGAACTAAGTAGCTCTCTGGTACTCTAAGAAGCGCCCTCGACATGGTTGCCCCTCTTAAAAGAATTAAACGTAGTCAGAAGAATCTTGCACCGTGGTACAATGATACTGCCAGCGCCCCGAAGCAGTCAACGAGAAAACTGGAGCAAAAGTGGCGTTCAACAAAATTAGTTTTTCGCCTTGCATGGAAGGATAGCTTTCTTTAGCACAAGCAAAAGCCCTTGTATGTGCTGGATCCGCCTATTTCTCGACTATGTTTGAGCAAATTAGATAGAACCCAAGATTTTTGTTTAGCGCCGTGGACAAGTTAACTGAAAACAATTATCAGAAAATGGAAGCTATTACGCTAATTTCAGTGGTAATGATTTCATAAATTACTTTTAAAAGATTGAAAGCATCAGAGCCCAGATCTCCTCTTCTGGCATCACTCTGTGAAGCACCCTGATGGACAGTGTCCCTGCTCACAGATTCTGTGTGTGTAGTAAACGTCCCAGTGTAATTTGTTTGTTGGTTTGGAGGGGGAAGGAGGAGCTGGAGGGGGAGGAGGGAGGAGGGAGAAAAGTAGGAAGAGGACAAGGGGAATGAAGAAGGAGGAGAAGTAGGGCAAGAGAAGGAAGGGCAGAAAGAGGAGGAGTAGGCACGGCGAACGTGGAAGCCAGGCCTTGGGCAAACTTTCCGAAGTCGTCGTTTAACCTTGAGTTCAGGGCGAAGGCGGGCGAGGCTGTGTGGTGTTATTACTTTCTCTCAGGCATGGATGTGCGTGGCGGTCTCTCTGGAGGACCCTCGGGGGACTCCATCCCTCCTCCTCCAGCAGACACACTCTAAAGGCCGCAGGGTCTTGGGACTCAACTCCACCGAGAGGGGCAGGGTGGGTCGCCCCTATTGATCAATAGTGCTGACGCTAAGCACCCCTGCGGCGCCCCCTGTCTGTTGTTCAGCACAGTTCGGCCGCTCCTGCAGGGCTTTAAGGGGAATAAACAGCGTTTACGCCACAAGGGGGTTCTCACCGAAGCGCTTAACTCACTGCCTCGGACGCATACACTCTTACTGTGTGCGTTACATTACATTACAAGCGTTTAGCAGACGCCCTTATCCAGAGCGGCTTACACAGTTTACATTTCCCCACATACAATCCATTTGTATAGCTGGATATTGAGTTTTTTTCACTGAAGTAATTCAGGTTAAGTACCTTTAGCTCAAGGGTACCACGGCAGTGCCCCCACCTGGGAATGGAACCTGCAACCTTTGCGTTACAAGCCCAGTTCCCTAACCGTTATATTTCAACTAAGATAACTTCTATGTTTGCAGGGTGTGCCTGTCTGGGTAGATGTGTGTGTAAGTGTGTGTGTGTCTCTGTGGGTGGGGGGGGGGGGTCAACAATGTATGACCTGAATTTACAAGCGTTTATGAAAAATAATCACTTTCTTAATCAAACCATGATGTCCGTGGAAAGAGAAGGCCATGCACTTCTGCCCCCCATGTGTTTATTTAATATCACGTTAAAATATGGACTGTCTCTCTCTCATCCTGTGGGACGGACAGATTTTTAGCAATTATTCCTTCATAATTAGTTGGTCCGAGGTGCACCTGATTAAAGTTGTGTGAAGTATCTTGTTGACTAATTAATTTTGGACCGAGACCCACTGCGACATTAATATGCGTGCGTAAGCGACCGATCATCTCGCCACTTATAATATTCAGCGTGGATGTGAGAGGGGGCCGGGCCGGCAGTGTGGAGCCACCAGCTGCACGTGAAACCGCTCTCCGCCGTTGGCTCCGTGCCCTTTGCTGTATAGCAGGAGTCCTTCAGGCCTAGATTCACTGACCCGAAATAAAAACAGACCAGTATAAAACGGGTGCTTAAGCACCGTACAGCCAAAGTGTGAAATAAATTATCCATCCGACGTTAAGAAGGGTGGATGTAACGGGAGAATGCCAGCTGTCTCTCTCTCTATTAAAAAGAGGATTTTAATTTTCGGTCTGTCCTGACCCTCTCTGGGTCGGAAAGAGTAAAGATAGTGGGCAGCTTAAATCTTTTGATATTATAAACATGCAGTGGGTGTGAAAAAAAAAAAAGTATTCACCCCCTTTGGCATTTTTCACATTTTATTTTCTTACTTCATGGAATCAAGATGGATTTAATTGGGATCGACACAAACTACTCTCTAACGTCAGATAAAAAACCTTTTACTTAATTAGTTACAAATAAACAGACCCTATTTGATTCCATAAGTATTCACCCCCTAGACTTAATACTTGTTAGAAGCATCTTTAGCTGCAATTACAGCTATGAGTCAATTCGGGTCAAATTGCTTTGTACATCTGGACGAGGCAATTTTGACCCATTCTTCTTTGCAAAATTGCTAAAGCTCCATCAGGTTGGATGGGAACCATTGGTGAACAGCAATTTTCAAATCACTCCAGGACATTGTTTTTTTTTTTTTAACCACTCCGATGTGGCTTTTGATATATGGTTTGGGTCATTGTCCTGCTGGAATATAAAACTTATCTGAAGTCCCAGGTCTCTTGCAGACTACAGCAGGTTTTCCTCCAAGATCTGTCTCTATCTTGCACCCTCCATTTTGCCCTCAAGTTTTCCAGAGAGGCATCCCTCACCACCATGTTTCACAGTAGGGATAGTGTTCTCCCATCTCTGCCATGGAAGACTGTAACTCCATCAGAGTTACCATAAGCCAGGGCCTCGGGTGGTGTAACGGTCAAAGCATTTGCCCGGAATGCAAGTTGCCCACTGCAGCCATGGTTCGAAGGCCGGCTGTGCCAGCCCGGCTCTAGCCGAGAGCCCCGATCGGGGGTGGTGATTGGCTGTTCACCCCAAGGGAGGGAGGAGGGCACAAACTCGCCGAGAATTGCGAAGGGCAACCCTGTAAATTAGGTGGTCGAGTTCCGTCTCGGAGGAGGCGGATCATTGCCGGCCTCGGGGTATTAACTTGACCCATAGTGACGGGCGGCGGGCTCGTAGGGGAGGGCAAATTGAAAAAAACAGAAGGTACAATTTGCCACCAAATTGAAGGAAAAAAAATCTGAAATAAATAATAAATAAGAGTTTCCATAGACCTCTTAGTGGCATCCCTAACAAGTGCCCTTCTCGCACGGCTGCTCAGTTTTGGAGGACGGCCTGATCTAGGGAAATTCACAGTCGTGCCATATTCTCTCCATCTCAAAGTCTTTGAAATCTTTTTATATTCTTCCCTTGATTGGTGCTTTTGAAGAACTTTTACTTGGATTTTCCTTGAATGTTCTTTGGTCTTCATGATGTTTGGAAATGCACTAACCAACTGTGGGACCTCTCTTATTTAATTTGAAATAATTTGAAACAGCTTAATTTTACACACGTGCACTCCAATCAAATAATGAAGACAATTAATTGCACTGATTGCATTGATTGTTTATTTAGGTGTGTCTTAACAAAAGGGGTGAATACCTTTGCAATCTATTATTGTCTGTTTTTATTGTAATTAAGCTTAAAATAGTTTTTTTTTTTACATTATAGAGTATTTTTGTGTTGATCAGTGGCAAGAAAATAAAATCCATGTTGATTCCATGAAGTAAGAAAATAAAATATGAAAAATGCCAAAGCTGGTGAATACTTTTTATACCCACTGTATACGTATATGCAATCATTGAAATAATATTTGATAAGCTACATCTCAGGTTTGCATTTTAGAAGGACAGGATTTATTAATACATTCAACAGGGCTTTCAGACAAAATGTAAAAAAAAAAAAGATTTTATCCCATTTCAGTAGCCAATTACACCTGCTATTTTTAATGTCAATCCCCCTAGTAATGTGAGTTGACTGGTAGTGACGAAGGTGTAACGTCTCCTCTGAGATGGCACTTGCCAGGCTGTTGACTGTAACTACAGGGTCACTCTTATGCGCAGCGAATGTCATGTTGGCTTCCCTCCCCCCTTCCTGGGGCGGACAGCCAATCGCTGTCCCTGGTCTCCGTGGCCAGTGTTGAACGTTGTAACCACTGGACCACGTGGGAGGCCCCTTCTCATTATGTAATTTACAGTTGCTTGTGTTTTCTTTTCTTTTATTATTTGCTATTTTGCTGTCTTGAGTGGATGCACTTTTTCTAATGTGTTTGTGCATTTATTTTGTTTAGTTTGTTTTTATTTTTTGATACATGATTTTTCAAAATACTTTCTGTAGTTTATTGGGAACAGGTGTTTACATTTTATAAACACTTAAGGCAATGCATCTGATGCTTGTTTTTTAACATTGCAGAAATGCTTTTGTCCTTGACAAACAAACAAACAAAAAAGTTATGTTCTGAACTGAGGTCAGGTGTTGCTATGGTCATACATGACAGGCACATAACTGATTTATTTGTCAAAATTTCTCAAATCTTTCATCCAGAATCCATCTGCTCTGGCTGGTGCAGGTTGGAAGACGACAACGGGCAATCCAGCCCATCAGGGCTCGTCATTTAAAGCCCTGCCATGTGTCTCATTTGGCTTGAAAGTTTGGCTTGAAAGTCTTTGGAAGTTTGGCTTGAAAGTCTTTGGAAGTTTGGCTTGAAGTCGGAGTAATATGGTGCTTTCAAACCTATGGCTTCCCTCATTAGAGTCTCTATAACGCTTTGCCCTGATCCACAGAATAGTTATATTATTTAAATATATATATATATTTCACTATTAAAGCCACTGCTTTTCTGATATCATAGAGCTCAGCAAATGACCGTTTTATAGCCCCTTAACACATTCATTTTCAGAAAGAAAAGACAAATGGAGTTGATTATGTATTCATTATTTCTGCTTTCACAAACCTGTAATATTAATCCGAGGCAGCGTGGGCTCATCATTCTCCTGGAACAAATGAATCGAGCACAGCGCTCCCTGATGAAGGCGTTCCTCCCACAATGCATTGCATCCACCCTCAGCAGCAGGTACAGACTTTACCATATTTTCACAAACACGCCATTCTTTTCCTGTATATCTGTACAGCACATATTGGGGCGCTTTTTTAGCAATGGCAGAAGCTGAGTGCGTTCGCTCAATTAGCCTAGCGCACTCTGATTGCCTTTTGTGTGAGTGAGCGAGAGTAGTTCTATCTGTTTTTTTAATTTAGCAGCACAAATCAAATTTAAATCACTGGTGCTGGCATACCAGGCTGCAAGGGGTACTGCTCCCTACTTACCTCCAGACACACATCACACCCTACACCCCAGCTAGACCCGTCTGCTCATCCTCCTCTGGCTAACTGACTGACTCTCGCCTCTTCCCCGGCGGTGGAATGATCTTCCGCACTCGGTCAGGACCGCAGAATCACTGGCCATCTTCCGCAAGAGACTGAAAACCCACCTCTTCAGACTCCGCTACCACTGATTCTCTATATAATTAAACCCATTGCCATGACCACTGTATACATATATAATAATTAAAACTATTAAAACCGAACTTGTCTCTCCTGTGTTATAGGTGCGGCGTGCAGCTCTCTATGGTGATGTCAGTTGCAGTGTTACTGCACTGATCTCTTGCGCTAGCTGTGATTGTTCTTACCATGTTTAAATGCGCTCTCTGTAAGTCGTTCCAGATAAGAGCGTCTGCTAAATGCCTCAAATGTGAATGTATTTTAGCACATCGCTGAGGCTTTTTCTGTATGCTCCTTGAGGTGTTGTTTTTCTGGAACATAAGAAGCCCAAGCTGATGTTCTTTCTTCTTTGCCGTGAGAGGAGGGGGTGTTGTGAGGGGAGTTGAGACGCAATATTTTTCATAGTGTGCACACTTTATTGCTCACCTTTGGAGAGGCGGGTTCAAAGCCATTTCACAGCCAGTCGGAGGTCACACACTTTCTCAGGCAGCTCTTTGGAGACCACAGATTGAAATGTTTTTTTTTTTTTTTTTTTTGGTGACAGATATCCACCTTCTTAACCGCGCAGGTGAAACAATTCACTGGACAGGACGCGCCAGCCCTAAATTAACTCATCATCATTGTGTGCTTTCTCCGCAAAAAACTAAAATTGAACAACGGTGAAGAAATTGGCCGTGCGGCATTCGGACTCGGCGGAGCGGAAAGGCCAGGCGCGCAGGAGTGGACGTGTGAGAAGTGATATCCATCTCAGTGATGTAATGGCACGCGGGACGCTCGCTCTCTGTGAGGCGGGACTACAACAACACAGCTGCTCATTTCCAGCGCTCATTTTTTCCCGTTTTTCTCCCAATTTGGTAGCCAATTATACCCTCTATTTCTTTCAATTTACCCTCCCCCGCAAGGCCGCCGAGTCAAGCCAGTTTTTTCCCGTACAGGGACGCCTTTCGCGCTTCTCGGCGAGCCCGTGCCGGCTCCCCCTTCCCCCTCCCTCTGGGGCAGTCAGCCAATCACCGCCCCCGACAGGGCTCTCGGCCAGAGCCGGACTGGTGCAGCCAGGTTTTGAACCGCGGCTACAGTGGGCTACTTGCATTCTGGGCGAATGCTTAGACTGTTAAACTACCCGAGGCCCCGAGAAAGCGAGTTTATCGTGCCGTTACTATGGCAGTGCTAATAATGCACGTTTATAGTGGCGTTGCTATGGCAGCGCTGAGAATGCGAGTTTATTGTGCCGTTGTTATGGCAGCAGCACTGAGAGTGCGAGTTTATTGTGACGTTGTCATGGCAATGCTGAGAATGCGAGTTTATCGTTCCGTTGTCATGGCAGCAGCACTGAGAGTGCGAGTTTATTGTGATGTCGTCATGGCAATGCTGAGAATGCGAGTTTATTTCGCTGTTACTATGGCACCGCTGAGAATGCGAGTTTATCACGGCGTTGTTATGGCTTACACTCTCCTCCAGGATAAGTTGCATAATGTTAGAGGAGACAAGATGGGAGAGGGAACACACACACACACACACACACACACACACATACACACATACAAACACATATCAGACATACACACACTGTGAATACACACACACATATACACACTCACATATACACACACATATATTTATCTGGCCTACACTCTTTTTATACTCTCCTATATTGAAATGTAATGTACTGTATGAATCTGTAACTGTCTTGTATCAATCTTTCACCTGCCAAAGGACTACAGATGAAAACTAGCTCTCGAGCTAACTCTGGCAGTGTACCTATTGATGTTGATTACTATGTGCTGTCCTTCTTAAATAAATTAAATAAATACACACACACACACACACACACATATAGGCATACGCACATACACAGACACACACAGTGAATATACAAACACACACATACAGTGATACTTGAAAGTTTGTGAACTCTGCAGGGGGAGATCATTATTTTGATATATTCTATAAAAGATAGCCCTATGAAAACTATCTAAACCTAAATTATTTTATTTTTTTATAAAAATGTTGACTTTTTTTTCATTTTTCTCCCAATTTAGTGGCCAATTATACCCTCTATTTATTTTGATTTATCCTCCCCACACGAGTCCGCTGCTCATCTCTATAAGCTAATTCTCAGAGGGCAGTGGATTCCGTGGAGTCACCCTTACGTGCTTCACGGCGAACTCGAGCCGGCTCACTCCCCCCCTCCTCCTGGGGCGTCAGCCAAATGCTGCCCCCGATCGGGGCTAATGGCAGAAACGGCCCTGATAGAACGGTACGCTATCCGCCACCCCTAAACCTCAATTCTTAACGAAGATATCCCAAATAAAGGGCACGCACAAATACATATTTTTATTATTAACAAATATAATCTCATCTCATCTCATCGTCTAAGGCGCTTATTCCTGGTCAGGGTCGCGGGGGGGCTGGAGCCTAGCCCAGCATGCATAGGGGCGAGAGGCAGGAATAAACCCTGGACAGGTCGCCAATCCATCGCAGGGCACACACACCATTCACTCACACACTCATACCTACGGGCAATTTAGACTCTCCAATTAG